>CAUZXS010002028.1:0-17500 GCA_963585895.1 Sepioteuthis lessoniana
GCTGCCGTATAATAGATATAGCGTCAACTATCGAATTTATCATTGAATAAATAGCACCGAATGCCTTCGTTCTTCTTCTTCTTCTTCTTCTTCTTCTTCTTCTTCTTCTTCTTCTTCTTCTTCTTCTTCTTCTTATTCTTCTTCTTCTTCTTCTTCTTCTTCTTCTTCTTCTTCTTATTATTATTATTATTATTATTATTATTATTATTATTATTATTATTATTAGTTCGACTCCTAGAAGAACGTCATTAGTGGTGTTTCTTCTATCTGCTGATTGTCATGGCTATCGTTATTTTTATTCCTTGTAAGTTTTTTTTCTAACCTGTATTTAGCTATGAAAATTAAATAATATATCAAGTCATTTTATGTTTCTCTATGATGCACATATTTAACCCTGCGCAAATTAAGTGTCTCTATTTAACCAGTGAAAATTCACTTGAAAAGCAGAGACCCCAAATTTACACAATGTTCCGGCACTTTCCTTAGTATTCTACCAAACATGATTATTTTACTTCTTGTTAGTTTTTCACACCGGCTCTAACTGATTTTATTCCCGGAAACTAACGAACCGCAAGTCTTTTTCTATATCTCTTCAGTTCTCTGGAACTTTTCTAACTATCCTATCTGATTTAATGGTGCTGAGGTCATTATTATTATTATTATTATTATTATTATTATTATTATTATTATTATTAATCCTTGAAAACTTTTAACACCAGCGTTAGCTGATTGGCTTTCACTGGAGTTTGAATGACATTTAATCTCCTCAAGTCTCCAGGACTTTTCTCGGTTCTCTGCCCATCTTAATAATGTTGATGGTCTCTACTCGTCCTTTGATTTCCACGTCATCTAGTCTCTTTATCAGTCTTTTGGGGGATTGTTCCAAGTACATCAACTACAATTGCTATCATCGTCACCTTCATGTCACATAGTTTATTTTTCAGTTCTCTGGCAAGGTCTTGGTATTTATCTCTCTTTTCACTTTCATTATTATTATTATTATTATTATTATTATTATTATTATTATTATTATTATTATTATCATCGATTTTATTATTATTATTATTATTATTATTATTCCGTTTTTCTTTAATTTAAGAAATAAAACACTATTCGTTTATATCTTGAAATTTCTCTTTGAGCAAGTTCTCTGAATGTATTTAGTTTTTATAATCGTAGCTTCAACAGCTTCCTCATTTAAGCAATCCCAATATTTTTGTAACCCTTATATTCAAATAAGCCCAATATTCGAGATCTTCACCTAACTTTCTGTGCAAGGCCATATTTAGAAAGCATACTGACGAGAATGAACTCTCTATTCACCAATGCCATACAACTAAAGTTACTATCATTATTATTATAATTATTATTATAGTTAGTCATTGTAATAATGATAAGTAATCATTACACGTATAATAACTGTTTTGTTTAGTTTTATGCTAATCTTTAGGATATACTGTCGCTAATTTTGTGAACTTTTAGACTAATAGTTTTTTTTAGGTTAGAGCTGCACTCGATGTCCGTTAACAAGAGTTGTTTGAAGACTTACTTGCTCGATGAGTCACTCAACCAGACGATCGTACTGAGTTAGAAGCAGCTGTTCAAGTTTTAAAAAGTGAGTGAGTTTGTTTTTTTTTTCTTTTAAAGACTTGAAACCAACTCAGAATATCATTTTCTATTTTGCATATTCTGATATCTTAGAACACGTTTAAGTTTCTAAACGCGTTTGTATATTTGTGAGGCCGTGTGTGTTTGTGTGTGTGTATTTGTGTGAGTGTGTCTGAGATTCATTTAGGTATGCGTGTGTGTGTGTGTGTGTGGGTGTGTGTGTGTGTGTGTGGGTGTGTGGGTGGGTGTGTGTGTGTCAAGTGTTGAAAAAAATATAGGTGTGGATAGATGTGTGTAAATGAAATGTTCGTTTGAGCAATTGCGTGCTCTTTTTTTTTTCTTTTCACTTTTGCGCATCTTATAAAACATGAAAATAGAATGAAGTGTAGTTTGTTTGCTGAAGAGATGGGAAATTTTTTTACATGCAATAAAAAGTGTTGCTCATTTATGCCAAGTCAGCTAGTTTTAGGCGGTTTTTTTCTTCTTAACAGAATTTTAAAAGAATTTTTATATGATTAACCGCCATGTTTTTTTCTTAAACTCTTCCTGTTGTTTTGGAAAACATGAAAAACATAAACATTACTTTATATATATATATATATATATATATATATATATATATATATATATATATATATTTAATAAAGTAGCGATTGAGAATGTGAATTTTATTTGATTTTTTTTTGTGTGGATGTAAAAACGTTTTTGCTGGAGGGTTTGGTGGTGGTATAAAATTTACTTATTTTAATGTACGGCCGGGAAAATAATTAGTTTAAAAAAATTCGGGAAAATTCAAAGACTGCATGTAATTTTGTTTCTTGCATTCGATTTTTTTTCCCTGATCATACATAAAATTTTTCTTCAAATATGTTGAATGTGCTCACTAAAATTCAACAGAAATTCCATTTTAAAGAAATTATTGGCAGTAGTTTTAAAAGCCATTTAAAAAAATTAGATGTTTCATTTTTTTGGTTTTTTTTAAATTTTCGTTTTTTAAATGATGTAGATTTAAAAGAAAGAAAGAAAGAAAGAAAGAAAGAAAGAAAGAAAGAAAAAGAAAAAATGAATTAAGAGAAGAGAGGAAAGAAGCAAGAAAGAGAAGAAAAATGAGAAAGGAAGGTGGGCAGAAATCTGTGAAAACCAAGGAAGTAAGAAGGAAAGAGAGAGAGAGAGAGAGAGAGAGAGAGAGAGAGAGAGAGAGAGAGAGAGAGAGAGAGAGAGAGAAAAGAAAATATCTACACGAAATCAATTTTATCTTTTAACCAGATCGATGAAATCAAAATTGAACTCTCTAAAGAGAAGGTAAAAAATGTGACAAAAATGACAAGAGAGAAAGAAAGAACTGGTTGAAGTAAAAGAAAGGAAAGGGTGTAGATGAGAAAGTGGGTAGTTATTCAGTGAATAGATCTTGACCCAGGTGGCCTTAAGCCACATTCAGGTTTGTTTATTAAGTGTCTAGAAATTTGACACTATTTCTTTCTTTAAATCAATGTAAGCACTTCGAAATATACTGGTGGAATCTCGCTGCTATCACTCGGTTTCATGAAAAACTTTGCCTTCCCTTTTAAGTACTGAGGGAAATGTTGTTCATTTTGCATACCCACGGATGCAAGATATACCACCAAGGATTCATTAAAGCAAGTAAGTACCTAAAATTGCCTTGACCACCTAGTTTTAGCCAAAGACGTAAAGGCATTACCTACACCTGGCTTTTTAAAAGTTCCACGGGTGGTATTACCGGGATAAGCTCTTATCCTTATTGTCCTGTCAGTTTCACTGAAAATGAATTTCGAGTTCCACACTTACTAGTGTCGATGGGACGAAAGGATGGACAGTCATTGTTGAAAGAAAGATAGAAATAAAAAAGAGAAAGAGAAGGAAAGTGAAAGTGGAGTGAGTGAGTAAATGATGAATTATGTGAAAGAAAGAGCGAAGAAAAGAAGAGGAGGGAGTGAGTAAATGATGAATTATATGAAGAAAAAAAAAACGAAGAAAAAAGAAGCAAAGAGGAAAAGGGAAACGAGAGAAGAGGAAAGAAAGAAACTGAGGAGAAGACGAAATTTGTCAGATGAGAAACGATGAGAGAAAAGAAAGGAAGAGACAAAGAAAAAATGAAAATAGAGAAACAAGATGAAAAACTAGAAAAGAAAATGGATAAAGTGAAAGAAAGAGGGAAGAAAAAAGAGAAGTGAAAGAGCTGGATAGAAAGAAAAACGAAAAAAAAAGACAGAAAAGAAGACAGAAAGAAAGAAAGATACAAAGAAAGAAAGAGACGGATAGAAGGAAAAAAAGAGAAAAGGAGACAGAGAGAAAGAAAGAGACAGAGTAAGAAAAGATAAAGAAATAGAAAAAGTTTGACAAAAAAATCAGTAATATCTTGAAGAGTAAAACACAAGAATAAAAAAAAGGGAAAAAATGAAGAAAGATGGGAAAACTTGAAAAAATAAAAAATAAAAATGAAAGACGAAATGAAAAACAAATGAATGGAAAATAAAAAAAAAAAAAAGAAAAAAGACAGATAAACGACAGTAAAAATAAAGAACAATAGAAAAAGGTAGATTTTTAAAAAATTTACAAAAACAGTGCAAATTTATTCGTTATCTGAAGTGTTCATTATTAAACCATGGGGTCGTGTCCGGTGACTTCACGTCAAGCAAGCTAATTCCTGTTATTCCGTGGTAGAATTCTGATTGGTTGGAATATTAATGACCAGAACAGATAACACTCGTCCAAAAAAATTGAAAAGAAGAAAAGAAAATTGAGATTTGTTAGGGAGGTGCGAAAACAGATTATTAGCAATACGTTAAATAATTTTTTTTCTTTTTTTTTTTTTTTTTTTTTTTGGCTGGAGTCTGTGGATCATTCCAAGTATCATCGCTTTAGGATCTTCACTCAAAAAGTTGTCCGCACTGGCGGGAAGCCCCATAAATTTACCTTCTTTAATTAATTTTTTTTTTTTAATTAGAGGATGATCCGCGCGTTGATCTTGTTAATCCCTGTGAATCAAAATTTCGCTCAATAGCGAAATCGACCCCAGACCAAAAATCGATCTTGTTCGAATTCGAACTAGGTTTCATTTAGTAACCAGCTGATCGACCAGTTAAAAATTGTGAGTGGGGGGGGGAGATAAAATTGACAATTTTTTTGAAAATTGTTAACTGGATTAATTTTTAACGTGTTCTAAGGAAAACAGATCTAATAGAATAGTTATAATTATGTTAGTGTAATAGTGAGCCAAATTCTCTCATTAGTATGCTGAAAAGCAAAAAAGATTTTTGGAAAAGTTTTTTTTTTATAAGACCCAAAATCGAAATTTTTTAAATCGTTAACACCCCCAAAATTGAATTTTAAATAAAATAAAATAAAATAAAATACACAACAAAAGTCTTTTAACGAAAGATATAGAAAATAAGAATCGAGAGAGATAGATGAAAATCTTGTATATATATATATATATATATATATATATATATATTTAAAAGGGGAGTGGGAGAGAAAGAGTGAGAGAGAGAGAGAGAGAGAGAGAGAGATGTTTTTAGTAAGAGAGGAAAAGGCGGGAAAAAAGTTTTATCTCTCATTTTTCCGATTTTTTTTTCTTAGATTAATTTCTAGTTTGGGGATTTTAGTTTTGAGTCTGCTGTAATTTAAATAGTTACACATATAAATAAATGTAATATTTGCATACACACTCGCTTTCATTGTTCCACGCAATCACATGTACATATCCCATTAATAAATGTATACACATATGTGTTTGTGGCGGGGTTGCATGCTATTATGCATAACATGCATAATGGGCTTTTTTTATACAGAAATTCAAAGTTTATAAAACAAAAAACCAACACGTAGGAGAACATACAAGCGAACGTTCACAAAAGTTAAAAAAACAAAACAAAACAAAACAAAACAGTGACGATTGCGTAGACTTAAAAAGTAGTTAGCAAATGAAAAAAAAAAACTTGCAGGTTTTGTTTTGTTTCGTTAGGAAAAGCAAAAAAAAAAAAGTAAAATTTAAAAAAAAGAAGAGACAATTAAAAAAAAAACAAAACAAATAAAAGTGCGAAAGAAGCAAATGAAAATAATATAAATGTTTAAAATATTCAACTCCCATTAGCAATATACGAGGCCAGCCATTTTTAGAGCCTCGTTTTGGGGTTAATTTGTGGACATTATTAATACGAATTAATAAACGGGGACTTTGTTTTTAAAGATTATCATTAAAAATATCTTTTTAAAAGCTCAAAAATTTTAAGGGGTGGGGAAGAACAGGGTTTGTTTTGTTTGTTTCTTTGGGTTTTTTTGTTTGTTTGTTTTTTTAGGATTCCTTGAAAGACTCCTCTCCTTGATTGATTCATTTTTTTTTCTGTGAACAAAAGATGTTTAACGGAGTGTTGTTAAACGTAACAATGACAGATAGTATGAGACAATTTGAATAACAGATTTCATTGTTGTTGTTGTTGTTATTTTTTCCTCTTTCTTGTTATATATATAAAACTTCTAAATACTTTTTTCTTATGTTATTACAGGTGGTGATGGTGACAACATTTTATTATATTTCGCCTAGTATTATATTTGCTCTTCATTCTATCAGTATTTGTTAAGTATTAACGTGGGTATTTTTCCAGTCTATTTGCGATGTTAATGTAAAAAAAAATATTATTATCGATAGGTTCTTATTATTGTTCGTATGTTACACACTTTATACTTAGATTCTTATTGATTATTCGGAGTTATATGTCAATCACTACCTTTATGGCTATTATTACGAATATTAAGAATAATACTATTAATTAAAATACAATATAGAATTAAAAAAATTATAAAATAGATACATTTATTATAGTGCATACCCTTTTGCAAAAACAACTTTATTTATATTTCTTTGTTTTTCTGTCTCTTTCTCTCTCTCATATATATATATATATATATATATATATATATATATATATATATATATATATATATATATATATATATATATAATGTGTGTGTGTGTGTGGTATTATCTTTTGTTGTTCATTTGTAATAGAAGATATAAGAATGTGAAATCGAGTTTGTTAATATTTCGGTGTTTGTGTACATCATCCCAAGAGAATTATGATTCGAAAACCAACCTTTGCTTATTTATAGGAAAAATAATCTTTTTTATAGCAAACCATCTATCTCTTTTAAAGCTTTTATTTCCTATTCATTTCTAATACACATATAGCTCTTGGATCACATGAAGTATTTTATTTTAACCTATTAGACGTATATCCTTGTTTGAAGATGATTAAAAAAATACTAAAAGTTTTACCAAAATTAATCGCACAATTGAATTTCTACTTTTATATCGGTTATGAATAGTATATTTTTTAAGACTTACTTCTGTCGCTTAGTTGAAAAAAAAAGAAAAGAAAAAGAAATTCTAGAATAGATAGTACATAGAGATAATATCTAGACCGAGGAGGGTTCAATATTTAGATAGACAGACAGACAGACAGACAGACAAACTCGATAAAATATACAGCGGCACAGCTACGGGGATATACAAATAGACGACGCTGAGATCATGTATTACAATCGGGATTGTGCAACCTCTTAGTATACCACAGACAGGACACACACACACACACACACACACACACACACACACACACATATATATATATATATATATATATATATATATATATATATATACTTTATATTTACACGCAGTATCACCGACAATAGCATGTCTAAACATCGAAAATTTAAAAGAAGTCGTTATAAATATCCTTGCCTTTGGTCATCACTCTCATCCTAACATCCTTCTTCGTCAACTGGCATACGCGTGGGAACTCAAGCACAAACATATGCACATGCACACGCACACAGATGTTGATATCGATACTCGTATAACCTGAAAGATATTTTCAAGTATGTATAGATACACATGCAACTCTTTCTATTCCAACAAGACCCATACAATCATACTCTAAGTTTTATTAAAAAAGTTTCTCTTGTATCTGGGAGCACGCACAAATACACACACTTTCATATATATTCATACGTAGAAGCTGGGACTAATATTTAATAGTCGAAGACACTCTCCCTTCACCCACTCAGACAAACACACATTCTTTCTTGCGCACTCGTATACAAACTGGAAGACGTGGAATTTGTTCATGCATCTTAATCGTTCATTTTGCTGTTTGCTTCATTTATTCTGTGGTAGAATGGTTCGGGTGGGTTTGCAGAAATTTAAGCGCTTGTAGGTGGCGGGTATTTACACGTTGAAGCGACATGTGACCATTGTTTAAGCTTTGGGACGCACGCATTTGCATGCAGGTTGTGTCAAAATAGTGTCTAGTTCTAACATTCTTTTGAATGTACTTGGGAGGTGTTACTTGGGAACGAATTACCAGGTATCAGGATTTACTGTGTTCTTTTCTAACTTGCCAGAAAACTGGAACTTATAACTTCCAGAGCTTGGAACAACCAGCAAACCACAAAACAAAGCTGATTCTATGCTTTTCATCAGGTGTTTAACGAGAGGAGAAAATTTGGGTTTCTAAATATAAATGGGCATAAAAGGCGAATAGGGTTGCGTACACTAGCTAAACGTATGGAGAAAAAGCTTGACGGCAACAACACTAGAATGTTGCGAGCAATATTGAACAAGTCCTGGAGGCAGCACCCTACAAATCAGCAGCTGTACGGCCACTTACCACCCATCACGAAAATTATCCAAGTTAGATGAACCAGACATGAAGGACACTGCTGGAGAAGTAGGGACGAGCTCATAAGTTACGTAATCCTCTGGACCCCTTCACATGGACGAGCAAAAGCCGGACGACCAGTTAAGAACCTACATACAACAGCTCTGTGCCGATCCAGCATGTAGCCCTGAAGACCTGCCGGAAGCAATGGACGAGAGGTGTGGCGAGAAAGGGTCAGGGATATCCATGCTGATGGCGCAACCTGATAATGATGAAGTTGAGCTTGCAAATAATGTTGATATTAATTCAACCTCCCACCAGATAAGACTTGACACAAGGTCATTCTAATATGGGGACCACGTACAAATCGACTCCTGAACGGCAGGTGCAAAAAATGCTTGATTCCCTCCTTCTTTCGCCATATTTGGGTGCCTCAAGTTCCAAACAATGAACTGAGCCCGGCCAAAGGATTTATTACCTTGGGGAAAGCGCCCCCCTGGGACGAGGTGATTCAAATTATAACACCCACCCGGTGCCAACGTCATGCAGGCTTGCAAGTAATGTTTTCGTTTTCTCTTTGGTAAGGAAATTGTTCTCTGAAGCAAAATTCAAAAATTCACCATCAAATTCGGTTTCACACGTAGAATAAACTTCTAGCAACCAATGCAAGGATGTCTTACTTATGTATTCTGTTCAGAGCACTAAACTGCTAATGGTAGCAAGACCTCAATCCTGAAGTTCTTGAGAATATGAAGTCAGCCTTTCTTTACCCGATTCACCTTGACTCGAAATGAGAGTACCTATCTATGGTTCAAGTAAATCTGAAAATACTTATAATCATTTTAACATGTATTGGCTTTTAAAAAATTGATATTGCAATTTGATTGAATAGCTATGATATATAACTGCTAGCAAATAATAACTATTAATTAGAAATAGTTACTTGAAACCCTATAATTACTTGCAGACAATTAGTATTTGATAGAATAAAAGCAAAGTTGGCGACCCGAAGGCTCCCTTTTCGATAGCTACAACACCGAGGTGTAGGGGAGGGTGCTACTACATTCCCTGGATTGCACTACTTTACCATTGATTCGTACCTTATAATACTGAGTGTTAAGCAAGGAGGCATCAAGTACCATAGTTTGAGTCTTTGGGTTTGAACCTCGGTCTCCTGGACCATTGGGCGAACACTCTAACCCTTATGCCAATGGCCTAGTACATAGATAGAAATACCGCACAATTAATTATTAAATATGTATAAAAAGTTTTACGAAAAAGTAACTGTTTACATGTGATTATTACCGAATAGAAATAGTTACTTGAAAAAATATAATTGCTTGAAGAAAAAAAAAAGAAAAGAAAGTAAATAAAATGAATATCAAAAAATTGTTAAAATTACGCAGAGATTATTGTATTAGATGTCTACTATTACTTATTGAAATATATATTCGGAAACGAGCACTTAAAATCTTTAGAATAACGAACAGAAATATGCAGCTACGTTTGCCAACAAGCGTTCTTTTGTTTAGGTAACTATTTATAATTGAACTGTAAGAGAAATTGACAGTTTCTTTGCATTTTAATATTTTGAATGAGTTTTCCCGTTTGTCTTTTTGTCAACTTTTCTTTCTATCTAATCATAAGCAAAGACAAAAAATTATTAATTATTTTTCTATTCCCATTCCTTCAATTTTTATGTGGATTTCTAATCCTTTTGTAGGTTAGTCTTAAATATCAGAAACTGTAAGATACCACATAGTGAGGTTTATAACTTTGGTATTATTTTGTTAGTTTCTTATTTCTTTTCACAATTTTTGTCTCTTGAGGGTTGGGTGGAAGAGTACCTTTTAAAATAAGATCACGTATTTTTTAACGTTCTTAAATTTTGTAATCAATTATATGCTAAATACGAACCTTTTTCTTCATAAAACTTGACTATTTACTTTTCAGATATTCTAATTCAAAGGTTTGGTTTGGTTTCTTTGTTTAATGGCATATCAACTCTTTTTAGGTTATTTAATGCCAAAGCCATTCTCCTAGAAGAACAGTAGTGGTACTATTTAATCCATAGCTGGGAGGATAAGGGGGTTCATACCTTTCCTAAGGGTATTTGCCCGAAAGTGAACGTAATAGCGCGACTGGAGTACGAACTCGCGTACTAAGATTCCGCAGTCCATCGGTTTAACCATTACACCACGAGTATACCCCCTCTAATTCAAAGGCTATCTAAATATATTTTATTGAGATGAAAGTAAACACTCTGTTTTTCATTACATTTTAAAGTAATTTTTATTCAAAACGAATAGACCATTATTCAAAATTTCTGTTATTTGTCAAACGTATGTGTCATTTACTGAAATAGAAGTCTTCATAACAATAGTCGAGTTAATATATTACCAAAGTCTCGTTTTGTCGAATTAATTTTGCTCTATATCTCCCTATAACAGACAAGAACAGGCAGCCACGAAAAACAGAATGTTTGAACACTGTAAACTGGTACTAACAGCACAAAGGACGCCTCTTCAAGAGGAAACGGCAAAGGCATACAGCAAAATTCCAATGTATCGAAACATATATCTATTATTCCGTAAATTCTCTACCAAAATATTGCTAACGTTATCTAATCATATATTAGTTGGACAAGGTGCCTGATAAAACTGTTTAACTGCAATGAAAAAAATGTATTACTTTTCTAAACTATATAGTTGTTGTTCTATTGCCATATTTAGCGTCTACTGGAAAGGCTACCAAGCATTGCCCGCCAATAGAAATTAACATCCTATGTAAAGGAATAGTTAGAAAGGAATTCTATAATATACTTCTTTTAAATTTCTTAATTAATGTCATTTGTTTACCTTACAAAAAAAGCGGTACTAAGTAAAATGTATATCGAAATAGAGTTTTGTCACGTAAGAAAAAAATATGTGAATATTAAGCAAATAAAATACGAACAATTTTTTAAAAAAATATTGAGTTTTAGAACAAAACAAAAAAAAACCCCCAAAAATCTCTAAAAAAAAATATTTCTCATTTTTGGGGGGTTGCAAAGAAGATAGAATATGAAAAACGGGAATAGGAATAAAAGTTGGCGACCTCAGTCCAGGGTGACCCGAAGGCTCCCTTTTCAATAGCTACAACACCGAGGTGTAGTGGAGGGCGCTACTACATTGCCTGGATTGCTCTACTTTACCCTTAATCCTTACCTTATTATTCTGAGTGTTAAGCAATGCGGCATCAAGTACCATTTTTTGAGTCTTTGGTATGACTCGACCGGGGATTGAACCCCAATCTTCCGGACCATTGGAAAACACTCAAATCATTAGGCTAATGGCCCGGTTGGAATATGAATAATCCTCATTATTTCATAAGCATTTTTTTTATTAATCTTTTTTACAAAATAATAGTTATTGATAAACAAAAAATTGAAAAAAAAAAAAGAAAAAAGAGGAAGTTATTGCGCTGTGTTTTTCCTGATTTGTCATCCTTTTAGCAATGCAACATTAATGTTCTACTTGTTTTTGATCTTCATATAATTTCGAAAGAGTAAAAGACAAGGGAGATAATTGTTGTGATGTGTGAAAAATCTGAACATTTTTCCGAGTTGAGATACTCAAAATATAACCTTACGTCCGTTCCCGAAAAGTGCCGAATCGACTAAAAACTAATTTTACTTAAATCGACAGGAAAATCCAGGAATATTTTATAACGGAAATATTTTATACTAAAATGTCTATCTTCATCAATAATTTTGTCATATAGAGACGCAGAGATTTGATATTACAATAGATAATATTTATGATTATAAATAAACTTATTACTTTTGAATAAATGTCAGGGAGTTTTGAACATATTCTTTGATTTGACTAAGTAAATACATATTTGAATAACCTTTTTAAAGTGGGTCAGGATTGCATAATTTTGCTTCGACTTCAGCTTAGTTACTTTGGACGAAGCGAAATTGGACTATTTGTTAGACTATTAAATAATATAATTACGGTAAATCATCACCATCAATATAATTATCATCATTGCTATAATTATTATATTATCATTATTATTAGTATTAGTAGTAGTAGCAGTTGTAGTTGTAATAATAATTTTTAAACAAGTGTTTTCTTTCTTTTTAAAAATTTTACTTGATGTTAAACAGAACTCACTATCGTTATTGCTACGACTGCAGAGACAACAATAACGAATAAAACCTCAATAGGACTCGAACTCATGGCTTCTTTTGTCTTGTCAGAAGCTGGACGGCCGTACCAGCTGCTACTTTTGCATCAATGAAAAAAGAAAAACAATCGAGCTTAACAGACTTGACAAAGATCAGGTTGAATATCGTAACTGGTGACACAAAACGATCGACAAGTTTCAGTGAGCAAAGTTTGTTCACGAGAACGATCAGAAAACGAAAATGACATCATTACTTATAAGAAATATTCTATAGAATGACCAGGATTTTCTGGTCTTAAAACGTCGCTGTTTTTGCTTAATTCATATTACATATACCAAATTACCCTTTAATGTGTAAGATAACCCTGCATATATCACAAAACATAAAACTATAATTTTGTATATGATATTTACTAGTGTTGGTTTCGTACAAGAAAAAAATCAAGGGGGCTTAGAGGATGAAAATAGTGTTGGGCCAGTCTTCCTTGTCAATGGATTTAACCCAAAGCTGTATCATTGATCATAAGTGAGGATTATGCAACAAAAAGTTCAGGTTGAAATTTAACTAATGTGTTAAGATGTTGACTTACTGATCTATACTCGTAAATAGATTGATAGATAGATAGATAGACAGAGAGATAGATTGTCAACAGACGTTGATAGTTACTGAATATACTTAGATAGATAGATAGATAGATAGATAGATAGATAGATAGATTATCAACAGACGTAGATAGTTATTGAATATACTTTGATAGATAGATAGATAGATAGATAGATAGATAGATAGATAGATAGATTGAACCATAAGTAACTAAACATGATAAAGGAAGAAAGATTTTACTACTTTTTGAAAAGAATTATCTTGAAAAGAAAAAAATTACACATAAATAAACGAAACAAAATACATACATATTTGTGCACATGACATAAGGCGAAACGCAAGGAATGTTGGGAAATAAGGCGAGTATTGGACGAAAACTCGCGCATTATTATGTGAAGGTTTTTTTTTTTTTTTTTTTTTTTGCTTTTGTAAATTTTTTAAAAGCCTTTTCGACTCGAAAAGTTTGTGCTTTATTTTTCTTTCTGAGGTCATCACAACAGAGCTTTGGAAATTTATTCCTATTTTCAAAAGTGAAAATATAAAAAAAAAAAATTAGAGAAAAAACACACAAATTTAAAACACTGCAAACTTCAAAATCTTAGTCTTCATTCCACCAAAAGAAAACCCCGTATATTAGAGCTCTGTTATATATATATATATATATATATATATATATATATATATATATATATATATATAAGAAATGTAGAATCTCTTTTTTTTCATTTGAATTCGCGCTGAATTGAATTGATATTAATGTCAGTAAAGCCCATTACCTATTCGACCAATCAGAATGCTGCCACGGTAAAGGATTGCTTGACGTGATGAAAAGGACACGATCTCAAGTACATTTAATGAACTAAACTGACCAGGCGAGAGTTCTTTCTACAAAATTCATATTCTAGTGGTGACCCTTTGAAAGAAAATTCCTATTCTCTCACAGTGCAGGCTCATCTACAAAACAGACTCATTTCTATTGGTTCTTTAGACCAAAAACACAGACTAAAGAGTAATCTTGTGGTTCAGCAATTTATCTATCTAGCAGTAATACAAAACATTAATGAGGTTTTCCAGAAGAATAAGGGTTAAGATTAAAATCACTGGCAGTAGAATCGGCGAATCGGGTTCCAACAGTAGCTTACACAACTAACGTTCACTTCCCCATAAAACCTCCTCCTAGAAAAGAATGGGTCCAATTCTCCTTAAGCTACGTATAAACTGCAGAATAGATGTAGCCCTTCAGTTGTGTTGAAGCAAAATATTTTAGGGGTTCTACAACAAGACAAGGATAGGATTGTTCCTTGTTGATAGGAGAATATAACCGAGCTGTACATGTAAGATACTTTTGGAAAGAAGATGGCTACTACCAAGCAGACTCCGTTGTTTTAGAGATGCTATGAAGAGAAATTATTCAGTTCTAGGATATGGTGGTAAATGTCTATATTTTATGAAATATTAAAGCTATTGTGAAAAGTCTTTTAAGTTCCCTCACGACGTCTCTATTTAAGCATACAAATAAATATTGTATTTATTTTAATGTTCTGGAAAGGGTGTACTTTGTTACGGAAAATTTTCGTATCACAAAAAGTAGTTTCCTATAATGCTCGGACTTCGGTTTCGAGTCTTGTTGAATGCAACGTTTATTGATGCTTTTTTTTCTTTCATTTGACTCGTCCGTACTTTGTCCGTAATATCCTTTAAGAGCCGCTCAAGTACGACAATTGGCTTCACCTATTGGCGAGTGTTTTCAATTGGGAAAGTCTGTGTAAATAGCTCATGAAGGGTTTTATCATTTGTAAAGATAGAAAGACTGGGCTAGCTAGCTAGCAAGCAATCTAGCTTGGTAGATAGATCGATAGATAGATAGATAGAAATAGACTGAAGTAAGTAGACAGATATATATTAACAGACTGATATTTAAGAGAGAGAGAGAGAGAGAGAGAGGGGGGGGGAGAGAATAGACTGCGACAGAAAGCCTGAGGGATATACAAATAAATAGACCGATAGATTATGAAAATAGATAGATAGATAGATAGATCGAAAGAGAGGGTTAGAAAAGAAGACATTAGATAATTTCGTACTCCAGTTATTACAGAGGATTCAGTTGATTGGTATTCAACAATTTATGACTACAAAACTTACAGAATATGTAAATGGCAAAAGCGGACGAGGACGGTTAATTGTGAATTATGGAGGGTATACCACATTCGACCAAATGCAATTTTGAAAACTCTTGCATTTTAGCAGGATTATCGTAAAAAACACCAGAGACAGAAATTAAATTTCAAAGCCTAAGAATCTACTAAATATTTTAACGGCAATGTTCATAAGAGTAGTAGGTTTTTACATTTTACATTAAGTTACAGTTCTGAAGATTTTTAGAACTCACTAGCTTTAACATTGTACGGCACAGGCTGACTCCAAGAGCTTTTGAACTCACCACAGAACTCAATGGCCTTCGGGAAGACCTTAATCCAGTACAAGACTTCGGTAGTTTTGTCCTCACTGAAGATCGTGCTTTTTTATTCCTATGAACCTGTCTGTGTTACGTGCGAGAAAATATAGTCAACCCAACAGGATTAATTGACTATCACTATTACAGTGAGCTTGATTCTCTCAGGGGGATCAACAGGTCTAGACTTTGGCTTTATTAGGCCAAGTCTATTAAATATCCATGCATTTGGTATTATTTCAAAAGCTTCTTTTTTTTTAGTCAAACTCACAGGACTTCGTTTTCCTTTAATGCGAGTTGTGATTAAGTTGTCCTCCACCGTTTCTTGATTTTGCTGTTCTGATAGAAATCGGTATTTTGGTAAACGTGACTAGGCAGTAAGTCATCCTTAGAGTTGTTTAATTCTTGTGCTAATTAATATTATCATTGATTTCCTCTATGTACATACAAAGTTTTTGAACGCTTTTTTTAGATATCAGGACAGTTTTTAAATCGTAATTGTCTTAGGGAATATTCTTTCTGTGATTAAAAAAAATCTCCTAAATTATAATCAAAATGGTCTGTAAAATAGCAACGTACTTAAATTCGACGTTTTTTTTTTTGTTTTTTTTTTTTTTTTGTTTTTTGGCGAATCTCAGAATCTGTTGTATGTCTGCAATACTTCCAACACCTGATGTATCCTTATAGTTTCCGTTAACTAACTTTTGCTTGTATCCTGCGTGAGTATGGGTGTTCGACTTACAAACAAAGATGGTTATTATATCGTCATATACTTCTTGCTTAGGTCTTTTAAATTTTACAAGCTTGTATGGAAGAAAATCAATTCGATAAAGATAAATAATAAATATCAATTTATAGAAAAACCAAAAAAAACAGCAACAATATTTTACCTTATTTTGATATGAAACAATTGTTTATATCATTTGAACCTTAGTCAAAACAATAAATTTAAAACTATCTACTCAATGTTTGTTCTCTCAACTATCCTCCCATCGCAAAATTTATAAACAAATGATAATAACAATTGTTGTAGTGAATTCTATATTTCGGTCCTATAAGACGCATATCTTCCTTTTAAAAATAGTTACAAAATTTAAGTGTGAATTCATTTTGTTGGATGGTTGAAAGTGTAAGCATTGAAAACTTGAATCTAGAGATTTTGTTGTGTCCGAAATGATTATATAAACATGCGTCTTTTATATGTTTCTAATTGACCAGATACTAGATTTACTGAGTCAAACTTGTTTTATATGTCCTGAAGTTAAACATAGTTGAACGTTATAAGACTGTTACATAATAGTTATATCATAGTTCTAAGTGCTGTTCTCATAAACCTTTTTTTAAACCAAAGGCTTGGAAGCTAACTACATGTATTCTCTTTTTCAATTTAAAAGAGTGAGATTTTATGTTTTTGTTTTGTGATTCAAAGCTTGTTTTTCTACTCAGGTATTACCTAAAAAGGGTTATTATGACTTTTAAAACCAGTAGCTAGATTGGTGGAAGTCCTCATTGATTGCATTACTGACCAGGTTTAGAAAATTCCCAAAATGTTTTCATGGTATCTAGGATAAGAGGTGTTATAGAAAATTTCGGGTTATACGAGCAGCTCGCATGGTCCGAATGGAATTTGGAATTAGCCTTCCGTCATTGCACGGAATCTTGTAAAAATGGTTGACATTGCTGCACAGCATTGAATTCCTTGGTTAAACTGTGGAAAGGGTGCGTTGAGAAGTTGTTTTTATTTCATCTTTTTATCGAACAGCACACAATTTTGGCAACACCTTATATTTTAGAATAGCATTTTTTTTCCATTCAAATTTTGATATTTTAAAATTTTGATGATGTGTTTTGTTGTTTATATGGACTCTCAGAGGAGTCAACTTTTTTGTAATTCTATTTTTTTTTTTACCCCAAAACACTGTCATTAGAAAATTACAATATTTAGCATGCATAGTTAAAGGAATTTTTCAAATAATACTT
>CAUZXS010002029.1:0-12001 GCA_963585895.1 Sepioteuthis lessoniana
GGAGGGTTCTTTTAAAAAGTTCTCTATTTTGTCCATTTAAAAAAATTTTTTTTTTTTTTTTAAATTTTTTCAAACAGTTATATCAACAAGTAATTTGACTGTTTCAACAATATTCCTTTTTTTTTTCCTTTCACGGTCTCCCAGGGTAGGTTTAGACGGCAGGAATTGTCACACGACTACTAGCAATAAATATTATTTATAATATTAAATCCCGGACGTGAGCCCCCATTTTAGGTCTGCATGAGGTCGGGAATTAAAGATTAAAATATCCCCGGACGAGACACCATTTTTAGGTCTGTGGGGGGCAAATTGACTAAAATCCCTAAATGGGACTTTATTTTCGCACGTGTGAAGACGGGGCAGGTTGCTAGCCTCACTTGCTTCGTTACTTCGAAACTGTCATGGCTTTCTTTGCGTCCTCTTATTGCCAAGTCGACTTCTCGCAGCCTTGTTTCTTGCTGAATTTTTACTTTCTCCAGTTCCATTTTATTTCTCTGCAGTTCCATTTGTGCTTGTATTTTAATTTTCTCCAGTTCAATTTGTTCTGGAGTCATTCATATCATTTCCGTTGGTAGCTCTTCTAATACTGCTTCCTCGAAAACATTTTCGTCGACCATGTGTCTTGCTATTTCTCTCACGAGTTCATGCTTTCTCATAGAATTCTGAACATTTAACTCAAGCTTCTCGCCAATTTTCATTATCTCGCTTTTTCTCAGCCTCTCCAACTTTTCCATGGAGGGTTCTTTTAAAAAGTTCTCTATTTTGTCCATTTAAAAAAAATTTTTTTTTTTTTTTAATTTTTTCAAACAGTTATATCAACAAGTAATTTGACTGTTTCAACAATATTCCTTTTTTTTTTCCTTTCACGGTCTCCCAGGGTAGGTTTAGACGGCAGGAATTGTCACACGACTACTAGCAATAAATATTATTTATAATATTAAATCCCGGACGTGAGCCCCCATTTTAGGTCTGCATGAGGTCGGGAATTAAAGATTAAAATATCCCGGACGAGACACCATTTTTAGGTCTGTGGGGGCAAATTGACTAAAATCCCCTAAACGGGACTTTATTTTCGCACGTGTGAAGACGGGGCAGGTTGGCACTTGATCCCCTACCGAAATAAGTCCTGTTCAGAGTTCTTTTCTCAGGCAGATAAGAACTGGCATATTACGTGAGGGAATAATTTAGGCCAGACTGCCACCGCTGGCAAAGGGGTCCAAAATTTCACACTATCACACACCCACCAGGCCGCTAAACTTCTTTCCCTTAGATAATAGAAGAATACGGGCCTATAGGTCTTAGTTGTAATAATATTAATGTTGTTGTAGTAGTCGGCAACTCCGGTTTCCCGTGTGATACTTTAGGAATTAATAGGACAGTTCTAAGCAAGATAATATAAGGCGAATAGAAGCTGAAAGGAAAGCATGGAATAATAACATAGACCACATGGTAAAAATGAAAATACATAGGTTCTTTACTACGGTTATATACATATATATGTTCAAAGTGTCAAAAATATCTAATAGGATAGTCCATGAATATAAATGTCTTTTCTTGGCTTTTATCCTTAATTGAGAGAGAGAGTGGTAACAAGATTTGGGTGTAACGGAAAAATGTCCCAAAGTTACTTATCTTATTTTTTTGACGGGGTTCCACTGGAGAATTTCTCTTCTTTCACAGGCTAATAGACTTTGTACTGTTTTTAATGCTGGCTTGAAGGATTTTGGAGTTCTTCGTGTCTCAGTCTTTTTGTCTTTAGCCCGGAGTAAAATGGCTATCGTCCGTCTGCCACGAGCGTTGCTCAAAAACTACATTTTTTTGTATTTACTTCCGCTGAGGGGAAGGGAACCCCACTTCCGTTTGGGGTCCCCCCACCAATCATTTGCTTCATTTTTCTTTCCCCTTCCGATGTCCGGCGACCCAAGGTCACTTAAGTACGAACATCTGCGTGACCCACATTCTCTCCTAACGGTCACTTTTTGACTCCTAGATAATGTTAGTTCAACGGGGGGGGGGAGTATCATTCCCACCTACTCGTCTCCGTGAGCCATCACGTGACACCTCCTTCCTTAAGAGAAGAAAGGGGGATGAATAGAAATACCATAGAAAAAAAAGGCAATTCTTTCTCCTTTTCTTTCACTTTTTTTTTCTCACTTTACTTTTCTTTCATCCCCTTTCTTCTTCACGCTTTGACGAATTCTTTCCTTTTCCTTTTTTCGTCCTTCCTAATTTTCACTATTGGGGAAAACAATTTCTCTCCTCTTTCTTTCTCTCTCTCTCTCCCTTTTCTTTTTCTTTAATCTTGTTTTCCTTTCTTTCTTTTTCTCTCTCGGCTTTTGGCCGTATCATATTTCAAACCTTGGGGAGGTAAGTCCTTCTTTCTTTCTTCGTCACTTTTGACGACTTTATAATTTTAATTGTCAAGCTTTGGGGAGAAAACCTCCTTTCTTTTCTCTCTTTCCCCTATTCGTCACTTGTTGACGAACCACTTTGTCGTCCATCTCATATTTCAACATTGGGGACGAGAAGTCCTCATTTCCTTTAGTTTCTCTCTCTCTCTCTCTTTCTTTCTCTCAACAACTATGAAAGAATATTCTGCTACTACATTTTCGTAGGGCGTTAGAGAAATAAACTTGGGTACTTTTTTATTAATTTTCCTAAGCCCTCTCTCTCTGAGACAGACAACTGGCCTAATTTTTCCTCGAATTTATTCGGCATTGCCGAGTTCTCAATTTTTCGAGGTTGGCCTTCTCGACGGACATATCTCTTCAATTTGTTTGTGTGACACACTTGTGTCTTCTTCTTTCCCTCGTTGGTATCAATTCTATATGTCCTCTTGTCTATTCTCTGTGATATTATGTAGGGACCTACATATCGTCCACCACAGTGTGGTCCCTTATTTGCGGAGAGTAGCAGGACTTCGTCGCCCTTCTTAAATTCTTTCTTAGCCCTGTGTGAGGGTTCTCTTATTTTTCTCTTATCCTCTCGATAAGTATTAGGGAATTTATCCCCATTATTCGTTGGACCTTCATCTTTTCTCTGACGACTGGTCCTTTTATCTTCTTGTTTATTGAGGGGTGAAAGGTTCACTTCTTTCCTTTCCACTTTCTCACTCTGCGAGCGACTATGTCGTTTGTGCCACCCACGTGGCTCAGCCGCCATCTTGTCTTCATGTTTGGCGTTCATTCTCGCCATCTTTTTTTCTTCATTTTTGGCGCTCATTTTCGCCAACTTCTTTCCATGTTTGGAGTTCATCCTCGCCATCTTTCTTTCTTCATTTATGGCGCTTATTTTCGCCATCTTCTGTCCATGTTTGGCGATCATTCTCGCCATCTTGGTTTCTTCATTATTGGCTCTTATTTTGACCGTCTTACACGGGTTACACCTTTTTGTTTTTACTTCATTCCCCAGTATGAGGGAGATTCCTTTCATAGGTAGCTTGTCTACCACACCAACTTTAATTGGTCCAGTTTTCCACTGGGACTTTAGGGTTATTTTACACAGCGGTATTTTTACCCTCTTTCCGCCGATACCCTCTATCATCACAGTCTCACGTGTTGCTTCTATTACCCCTTTAGGTAATTTACTTCGTAGAAGTAACGACTGAGATGCTCCGGTATCTCGTAAAATTGAGACTTCCACTGGTCCACCGTGTGGGCCTTTTATCATCCCTTTTTTGTCCAGGGTCGATAGGACTGGTTCCCTCTAGGTGTTGTTACAGCTCCTTGAGGTTTTCTCGGCTGGGTCTGGTTTCTTTCAGGACCTTTTCCAAGCTGACACCTTATCGCTATGTGACCAGCCTTTCCACATTTGAAGCAGACCACTGTTCTGCTGCTACTTTGGAAGGTCCTTCTATTTTCTTCCTTAGGTCTTAACTCAGCTTTAAACTTCACTCTGTTTCCCGTGAACGTTTTTTCCTTCGTCTTTCGGTGTGTGAGGATGTATTCGTCTGCTAGTGCAGCCATTTCATAAGTCACGTCGGTTTTCCTTTCACTTAGGTGAACCCTGACTTCTTCTGGCACACAGTTTAAGAATTCTTCAGCTAATATTAGCTGCCGGAGTTTCTCAGCATCTCCGTCTATCCTCTTAGAGTCACACAACTTATCCAGTGCATTCTCTTTTTCTCTCAGAAATTCCACATAAGACTGGTTTTCAGTTTTTCTCTGTGTTCTGAATTTCTGTCTATAAGCTTCTGGAACCAACTCGAAGCTTTTTAGAACCGCTGCTTTCACCAAATCGTAGTCGGCGCAATTTTCTGTGGGCAGAGTTGAATATGCTCTCTGTGCTTTTCCTGTCAACACAGTTTGGAGTAGCATCGACCAGCATTCTTTCGGCCATCCAAGATTTAGCGCGGTTCGCTCAAAATGTGCGAACTATCCGTCCACGTTGGATTCTTCAAATTTTGGGACTAGCCTCGCTTGCTTCGTTACTTCGAAACTGTCATGGCTTTCTTTGCGTCCTCTTATTGCCAAGTCGACTTCTCGCAGCCTTGTTTCTTGCTGAATTTTTATTTTCTCCAGTTTCATTTTATTTCTCTGTAGTTCCATTTGTGCTTGTATTTTAATTTTCTCCAGTTCAATTTCTTCTGGAGTCATTCTTATCATTTCCGTTGGTAGCTCTTCTAATACTGCTTCCTCGAACACATTTTCGTCGACCATGTGTCTTGCTATTTTTATAACGAGTTCATGTTTCCTCATAGAATTTTCAACATTTAACTCAAGCTTCTCGCCAATTTTTATTATCTCGCTTTTTCTCAGCTTCTCCAACTTTTCCATGGAGGGTTCTTTTAAAAAGTTCTCTATTTTGTCCATTTTTTAAAAAAACTTTTCCCAAACAGTTATATCAACAGGTAATTTGACTGTTTCAACAATATTCCTTTTTTTCTTTCACGGTCTCCAAGGGTAGGTTTAAACGGCAGGAATTGTCACACGACTACAAGCAATAAATATTATTAATAATAATCATTCCGGAAACGAGCCCCCATAAAAGGTCTGCATGAGGTCGGGAATTAAAGATTAAACTATCTCCGGACGAGACACCATTTTAAGTCTGTGGGGGGAATTTGTCTAAAATCCCTAAATGGGACTTTATTTTCGCACGTGTGAAGACGGGGCAGGTTGGCACTTGATCCCCTACAGAAATAAGTCCTGTTCAGAGTTCTTTTCTCAGGCAGATAAGAACTGGCATATTACGTGAGGGAATAATTTAGGACCAGACTGACCACCGCTGGCAAAGGGGTCCAAAATTTCACACTATCACACACCCACCAGGCCGCTAAACTTCTTTCCCTTAGATAATAGAAGAATACGGGCCTATAGGTCTTAGTTGTAATAATATTAATGTTGTTGTAGTAGTCGGCAACTCCGGTTTCCCGTGTGATACTTTAGGAATTAATAGGACAGTTCTAAGCAAGATAATATAAGGCGAATAGAAGCTGAAAGGAAAGCATGGAATAATAACATAGACCACATGGTAAAAATGAAAATACATAGGTTCTTTACTACGGTTATATACATATATATGTTCAAAGTGTCAAAAATATCTAATAGGATAGTCCATGAATATAAATGTCTTTTCTTGGCTTTTATCCTTTTTCAAATTGAGAAAGAGAATGGTAACAAGATTTGGGTGTAACGGAAAAATGTCCCAAAGTTACTTATCTTATTTTTTTGACGGGGTTCCACTGGAGAATTTCTCTTCTTTCACGGGCTAATAGACTTTGTACTGTTTTTAATGCTGGCTTGAAGGATTTTGGAGTTCTTCGTGTCTCAGTCTTTTTGTCTTTAGCCCGGAGTAAAATGGCTATCGTCCGTCTGCCACGAGCGTTGCTCAAAAACTACATTTTTTTGTATTTACTTCCGCTGAGGGGAAGGGAACCCCACTTCCTTTTGGGGTCCCCGCCAATCATTTGCTTCATTTTTCTTTCCCCTTCCGATGTCCGGCGACCCAAGGTCACTTAAGTGCGAACATCTGCGTGACCCACATTCTCTCCTAACGGTCACTTTTTGACTCCTAGATAATGTTAGTTCAACGGGGGGGGGGGTATCATTCCCACCTCCTCGTCTCCGTGAGCCATCACGTGACAATAAGAAGACGTTGCTCATGAATTCGTCATTACTTCTGTAGCAGTGTCCTGCATGCATCGTTCGTCTAATTAGGGTATTTTTTTCAGATAGGAGGTAAGTGACAGTACAGTTGCTGTTTTGCAGGAAGTCTCTGCCAGGATTTCTTTAATATTTTTCGTTTCCTTAGTAATTCTAATTTCGTTATTTCATTGGAAATTTGTTAGATATATTTTAGTTCTTATTTTTCCATAATCTATTTTTATATATCTTAAGTATCGATTTATATTGCCAATTTTTGCTTTTATTTAAAGAAATTTATTTGATAAATCGAAGGTGCCCGTGGTGTAATGGTTATCGTCGCAGGAATTGGACACGGCGACACGAGTTCAAATCCCGGCCTGATTGCATTTCACATAGCACTAATACCCTTGGGAAAGGTATTAATCCAATTATTCTCCCTCCAGCTATGGGTAAATAGTAGGGAAGACTAGGTTCTTCAGCCTTGGTGAGGCAACTAGTCTAGGAGAAGGAAAACTCTGAATTCAAACCTGTTAAACCCCGCTTAAAAAAACTTGACCTCGTGTCATATTCAGCCCGAGCGGAGGGGTTGGGTAAATATGATAAATCGGACTTCATGGAATGCAGCTTGTTTTCTCCAAATTATTAATATTCATGTATTAATTTGTTGATATTTCTAATGCTTCTTAAAAAAAAGATTTTTTAATGTTTGTTTTATATTTGGTGTATATTCAAAACTTTTTAAAAATATGTATGAAGAATCAGTAATCCTTCAAGAAATTATGTTTACTACAAGAGAATAAGTATTTGTTTAGTTAAGTAGTTTATGTCATTTCTAACGAGATGATTTATACACAAATATGCAATAATTCTTTGAATAATTGATTGATTTCATGGCATATCCTTTATACTTGACTTTTTTAATGCTGGATTTAGTAAAGGAATTATGCACTTCAAATATACGTCATAAAAAAATTGTATATTTACAATCATTTAAATACTTCGCACCTGGTTACTTTACGAATGTTTTAAAGGATAATCTCTTGAGGCAATTGCAAGTTAGTTGGTTGTTTGGATTTTATGGCATATCTTTTCAGGTTATTTAATGTCAAATCCATTTTTATACAAATAATCAGTTCTATTTCAAACTATTCAGTTTAGTATGAGTACACATTTTAATTGTAAAAAATATACATTTTTGTACGTCCTATATTTGAAGAGCATAATACTTTAACTAAATCCAGCATTAAATAAGTCAAGTATTAATGATATTTGAAGCTATTCAGTTTAGTCAAATGATTCTTTGAACAATTCAGTTTAGCAAAAGTACACGGTTTAATTCTATTCAACCCATAGATAGGGCCCTATCAGGTGCAACCAATCCGGGCCCTAGTAGACCTGGGAGCGATGGTAATGAAGGGTTGCTCCGCATTTCCCAAAGCTCCAGCATCATTGGAACCTCACCATTAAATTGTTTAGAGTCATATCCATGACATTCGTTTTGGTAGTTCTTGCACCTCTGCAGAAGTGCTGTCGATTAATTCTACAGCCCATGCCGACTGGACAAGGACATCTATAGGACATATATATAGGGCTCTAAAAAATTCTATACCTCCCTGTTCTGAGTGGATGTAGAAGTAATTACAATAAAGGGATGACTCCACACTCACTAGAATCCCAGAACAAGCGACTTAGATTCTGGTTCTGTTCAGTTTAATCACTACGATGTAACTATAACGTTGTCCTTGTGATATTTCCCTCGTACAAAAATGTCTCTTTCATCCAAAACAAGGCCATCAGATATTACACTCTTATATTATACAAACAAACAAGCACCCGAAGTCATTTTTCGTTTTTGAAAAATAATCCGACTTCGCTAAGTCTTAATCCTTGAAAAATAAATAAAATGCATAAAAATGAATATAGTGATTTTTGTAAGTTTTTTTAGATGAAAGATTGCTGTCACTAAATTGAAAGCGTTGAATTTGAGTATTTTTTGAATGCCAACATTGAAACAAATAACAGTGACGACATATATTAACTCATTTAAGAAATCGGAACACTAATACGCATAAAATTGTTTAATATTATGTTTTCACAATAGCATACAAAAGCAAGAAAATAACATATAAATAAATTAATAAAAAATATATGACGTTAATCATTCAAGGATTTTCTTTTGGTTATTAAAAAAAGGAAAGCAAACAAAACCAAACCAAAAAAGATTGCATGTTTTCGAAATTGGAAATATTTTCTGTTTATTTCCAAGTATCTTGTATTAAGAATCTGTTTCTGTTTACACGCTGACTCTCTAGTAACCCTGATTCCATCATAATAGTAAAATCATCTCCAAGATTTTGTCTCTGCCATTTTCTGCCTGTCTTTCTTTCTGTTTTTGTCTGTCTATCTCTTTCTCTGTATCTGTCTGTCTGCTTGACGCAGTACGTCTAATCAGCTAATCGCGTAAACATGAACGTGAATGGAGTACATATATCCTCATTTAGCGCAAGTAACAAATACCCTAAGTTAAACACTAACTAAACTGAATAAATTAAGATAATCGATAAACATTTAATTTTTCTTTCCCATGAGAAGTTTGCAGTGAACTGACGGAATTTAATTTTTCTGTTTTATTTCTTCAGCTAAACATAAATTAATTGCTCTTGTCTAATGGACCTGTAAACAGAAAATACATGTACGAATTTTACCAGTGATTGCTTATTTATACTTGGTGCATGCCACCTGACTAACGAATATTTATTGTAAAAGAAAATGTTTCTAAGAATCAAAAAGTAACACATGAAATGAGAGATTGTCTCCTCAAAATTAAATGAAGCTGCTTTATTCTTTTAGCATTTTATCTCTTATTTTCATTTCTAAAGATAAGCAGCACCAAAAGACTCTTTCAATGAGACTGATTTTTCAGGGGATCTGATAACCTATATTAATCATTTGTAAGCATTTTTGTTAGAAAGTAAGCTCCTTGACCAGTGTTGCTCCGCCAGAAAAGTATGACTATCTGATCAAATTTTAAATGTTATATAGTCTAATTGCTAGTTATGCATATAACTTCCTTTAAAAATATGAAAACAGGTGTATTCAGTATTTATATGATTGACTTAGATGACTAGATATATTAACTGATAAACAGATTTAGTAGCATTATATCCAAATTTAAGGTATCAAAATTGATATAAGAAGCAGGTATATAATTCTATTTTTCGACCATTTTTTTAAATAAAAAAAAAAAATAAGAAAACCATTAATCATTTTAGTCACATTAGATTAGTCTCTACTTTCTTCTCTGCTTGACATTTCTCTATGCTGTCTAGATAAAGTATAATTGATGTGGTGCTGTGAGTTTTTCCTGAATAATCTGATATGAGTTCATCTGTAAACGATATTTAAAAAATTTGAATACATAATGAGCGCGAGAACATCTGAGATACGGAACAATTTAGAATCCAATTTGTCAAAAATGTAGTATACAGGAACTGGCAATTCATTATTTTCATTCTGGTGTTGACTTTTTTCATATTATTATACACATATCTACCAACCTGAGGTCAAAAAACCAAATCAGTAAAGAAAAAAAAAATATATGGTGGGGGTGAAATAAATATTCGTACATAGTAATTTTTTTTTTCTTTCAAACATATCCGGAAAGAATTATACACATTTACTGTATAAGGATATATTCTGCTAGTATGTGTATATAAGCTTTGCTCAGAGTTAATATTCTTGAAATGAATGACATTTTTTCAGTTTCGTGAGTGAAAAAAGTAATCGTACAGTACAAAGAATAAGAAATTATCTTCATTTAATACTTTGTAGAATACTCTTTATTCACTTCAACAGCCAATAATCTCTTCCTGTCATTCTCAATTAATTTCTTGCAATAATTAGTTGGTATTTTGTACCATTCTTCCTGACGTATTGTCTACAGATTATTGATGTTGCTTGGAGCTCTTTTTAGGATTTCATTTTTCAAAAATCGCCACTAGTTCCCAATTGGATTCAAATCCGGGACTAACTTGACCATTGCTAAAGATTGGCAATATTTGCAGAAAATCACTTCTTCGTAGATTCAGCTGTATGTTTGAGACAATTAACCTGCTGGAAAATGTAATCAGAAGGTAGCTCAAGACTCTCAACAGAAGACATCAAATTTTATTTCAAGATCCATATATACTTTTTGGCATTCATTTTACCGTCTATTATTAATATTTTGCCTACTCCTTTCGCTAAAAAAATCTTCCTCAAATCATTATACTGCCACCACCAAATTCGACAGTTGGTACTGCGTTCTTTCGTGATTATGCGTCTCTATCTTTCCTCCTCACATAATTTCGATAATTATAACCAAACGAATTTTCCTTTTCTTGATGCTGTCTTACGAATTTTATCATCAAATATCCATGGCATTTCAATAGGAGAGGAGTTTTCTTTGGTCTCCGTGACTTTTGAACATTCCTCTTCATTACTTATTGTTCGTTTGGTTACACTACTTCCTGATGAACGCCAATCTTCCTGCAATTCTTCACGCGTAACCATTGAGTTTTGGTTATTCAGGAGTCCTACTTTTATTGATAATCTAGGAGAAATCTTCCTTGGAGCACAGATTTTTTTTATTTTCACCTGTATTTCGTCTTTAGACCTTGCAATGAATGAACTTATCGCAGTAAAAGTAATATTCAGGTTGCTTGCGATATTTCAATAACATTCTCCATATTTCCCAAGCTTAACAATCTGTGATTTTTGTGAATTACTCAACACTTTACGGCTTGCCATGATCAGAAACTTCTCGTACAAAAACACTTGCAGAAAATTATTAGAACATTCTAGAAGGCCAACTATGGATACTGATAGTATTAATGAACATTCTAGAAAAATATTGCAACAATGTTGTTCTGTACGATACCTTTTTCACTCATGAAAATGATTAAATGGGATTATTTCTGTAAAAATAATTGTAAGCTAAGTTTATATACACATATTAGTAGAATATACTTTTATACAGTATATGTATATAAAAGTTTTGTTCAGGCTAGATTTGAAAGATAAAAAATAAAAATTTTCATATGTACGAATATTTATTTCACCCCCACTATATATATATATATATATATATATATATATATATATATATATATATATATATATATATATATAAGTTAGAAATGAAGTTATTTGCGTGTGTCATTCAATAAATAAGGTAAAATTTACCTAACGAGTTGATAACTGGAAGCTCTGATAATATTTATATATTTTTCTAGAAAATAAAAAGCAATTGGTACTTTCTTCAAATGGATGTCATCAAGGCATTTTATAAACTGCTTTCTTATGACCTGAATGATTCTGATATACATCATCTTTAAATTACACTTAGGATTTTATTACACACAGGACAACTTGTGTATATTCCTTCTTCGTCTGAAATCATAAACAATAAGAAAAACATAGTTAAAAAGACAAAATCGCAGAAAATTGAAAAGTTGAAGTGTATACCGGTACATATATATAGGTAACTTCAATCCCCCAAAAAAAGATAAACCGTAAAACTTTCTTTTAACAGATGGAAATTTGCCTTCGAAATGTATCCTTTAAACAAAATATGCTAAATTAGTTAAATTAGTTGATGATTTTTTGCAGCCATTTAGAGTATAATATTATGAAATAACCCTGTGTTGAGGAAAAATATAATTCAAGGAAAAAATAGACTTAATACTACTTGACTATTCGTCGAACTTTTATGACAGACATGATTTTACCTGGTATCGATTTCTCAAATTTAATCGGGGTGTACTCGTGGTGTAATGGTTAAAACGATGGACTGCGGAATCGTAGTACGCGAGTTCGTACTCTAGTTGCGCTATTACATTCACTTTCGGGCAAATACCCTAGCGAAAGGTATAAAC
>CAUZXS010002030.1:0-27500 GCA_963585895.1 Sepioteuthis lessoniana
CAATTGTCTCATTATGACAGCCTCTGAGCTTATGGAATAACCAAAAGTCACAAGGAGCAAGGTCTGGACTAGAGGGAGAGTGAGGAACTGTCTTGATGTCCATCTTGGTCAAATAGTCTGTGACAAGGATGGAATAGTGAATTGGGGCATTGTCCTGCTGGAAATGCCACTGACCCGATTTGAAGAGTGCTGGCCTTTTCCGACTGAATTTCTTCCTGAACTCCTTTACAACCTCAACATAGTAACCCTAACCCTAACCCTATGGCCAATCAACTCTGGTGTATTGACTTCCTTACTCCTGCCATACCTCTCATTATCCCTCAGAGAGTCTCTGCCTTCCTTGAATCTCTTATGCCACTCAAAAACTGATGCTCGATTCATGCAAGATGGTCGAAAAGCAGTCTGAAGTATTCCATACGTTTCTTTGGCATTTTTACAAGTTTAAAATAGAATATTATTGCATATTGTTCTTCGAAAGTGTTCTCATGTCCAGATTGCATTTTTGAAATTCACCAGCTGTGAAAATCAGGCGTTAGTAGGGTGTATACCAATTCCTGCTGTAGCTGTTTATTTGAACCTGAAATCCTATAAATTGGTCAGTCATCTCATAAGATGTATAGCAATAACATACTGAATTTTCAAGAGTCTATGACAACTTTAAATGCCTGCACAAAATAGTCTGGAAACTTATTGAAGGCTCCATGTATATATATATATATATATATATATATATATACCTACATATATCTCACAGACACACATGAATACGTATATATATATATATATATATATATATATTTATATATACATATTATATATACATGCACATATATATGTATGTATTTTTTATATATATATATATATATATATATACCCTAATATATATTGCCCTTTCAGCTGGGGATGCAAAATATACCGACTGCTTCTCTGCAGAGGGGTAAGACCTCCCTAATGAGTGTCCTGAATATGACACTAAACAATCTGATGTTGAGGTTCCAGTAAGCCTGGAGCTTTGGGGAATGCAGAGTACTCCTTTATTGCCATTGCTCCCAGGTCCACTCTGGCCTGGCGTGGGTGCACCTGATAGGGCCCTATCTATGGGTTTAATAGAACTAACGGCATAGTTATGCTAAACTGAATAGTTTGAAATAGAAATGTTTTTGTCAATTAATTATTATATATATACACACAGACACATATATAAACAAACATATACATACATACTTATATATATATGTTAGTTGTCGTCCCGGGTGACCCAAAGTTTTCTTTTTCAATAGCTACTACACCAAAATGTAGGAGAAAGTGCTACTAATTTCCCTGATTTGCTCCACTTTACCCTTTATCAGTACCTTATAATGCTGTGTGTTAAGGAAGGAGGCATCAAGTACCATTTTTTGAGTCTTTCGTATGACTCTACCTTGGATTGAACGCACATCTTCCAGGCCATTGGTGAACACTCTAACATCATGCTAATGTCCAGTATATATATATATATATATTTTCAGACATGTACATTTATATATATATATATATGTATTTTTTTACATGTATGTATTATGTGAGTATATATATATATATATTTTTTTTTTACATGTATGTATTTATGTGAGTATATATATATATATATATTTTGTATGTATGTGTGTGTGCGTATATATATATATATATATATGTATACACACACACACACACATATATATATATACACACACACACACACACATATATATATATACACACACATATATATACACACACACACACATATATATATATATATATATATACACACACACACACACACACATATATATATTTGTATGTATGTGTGTGTGCATATATATATGTATATACACACACACACACACACATATATATATATATATATATACACACACACACAAGCGTCTTTGTGTGTGTGTGTGTGTATATACATATATGTATTTATCTCTCTGTATGTATATACACAATTATTATTGTTTGCAATTTTTAAAAACAAACTGTTCGAAGTATCACTGATAGATCATAAGTACATTTACGGTAGCCAACAGCACGTAATGAGTCAGTTTCTCACCTCTTAAATCGGTAGACATAGATGTTTGAAAAGTAATAACTTTTTATTTCATATTTCAATGAAATATTCGCCATTATTTTCCAACCAGCCACATACATATATAAGTCAGGATAGCATAAACATTGTTAATTGACTGGTTCTAATGATTAAATTGGTGAGAAATTGATGACCAACAATGTTATTATCTTAATCTATATGATCTTAATTTAAATATGTATGGTTTTTCATTAGAATAGGACAACTACCAGAGCTAATCGCATCGGCCGAAGAACATAAGATTGACATAATATGCATACAAGAACACAGATACACGCACACCGAAGATATCAAATATCACGAAACTGGCAATGGGTGGTCGCTCGTCACCGTATCCGCATGGAAAAACTCTGTCAACGCTGCAGTAGGAGGGGTAGGATTACTTATAGGACCAAGAGCATTAAAAACGATAAATAGCGTTGAGAAAATACAACCTAGAATGATGGCAGCTATTTTAACGGCAACCCCAGAGCAACAATCATCTCATGCTACAGCCACACCAATGTTAGTGAAGAAACTGAACTAGTCACCTTCTACGATGAGTTATCCTCATTAGTGCGTAGCATCCCGAAACACAACATGTTAGTCATTGGCGGAGACATGAATGCCCAAATCGGAAAAAACGGAAACAACAAATACAGCCTCCACAACAAGTCAAATAGGAATGGGCAACATCTAACAGATTTCATGATAGAAAATAGATTAGCATGCCTCAATACAAACTACCAAAAAAGGGAGGGAAAACTATGGACATACACGTACGCAAACAATACTAAAGCTCAGATAGACTACGTCCTTATAAACAAGAAATGGAAAAATAGTGCAATGAATTGCGAGGCATACTCCTCTTTTGAGGGTGTGTCCACCGATCACCGAATAGTCACGGCGAAAATACAGAAAAGCCTACGAAAAAACGCCAAACGAACAGCGACCACCAAACACTATGACTGGGCCCTATTGAACAACAGAGATATAAAGGATAAATACGTATTAGAATTAAGAAACAGATTCGAAACACTACAAGAAAAGACGGAAAAAAGTACACCAAACGACGAATATGAAGATTTCGTCAATGCACACCTCGAGGCAGCAGCGAAATACATTCCAACAAAACTCAAAACTAAATATAGAGTCCCTTGGGAAACATTAGCGGTGAGAGAAAAACGTGCACTAGTGAAAACAGCCTCCAAAAACTATCGAAAAAACCCAACAAACACAAATGCCTTAAAACTAAAAACGGCACAATATTAATTAGCAGGCGTATATATAAAGGAACAGACAGAATACATTCAAAATCAGATAGATAAGATTAGAGACTCGGTGGAAGATAGACAATCTAGGATAGCCTGGCAAACAATAAACGAAGTGAGTAGAAGAAAGAACACAGCCAAAGCAAAACTGAAAGCAGCAAACCAACAAGAAAGAATAAAACTGTGGAAACAGCACTTCGAAAACCTACTAGGAAACCCACCGAAAATAACACATGAACCAATCACCAGAATAATTAGCAAACAATTAGACATTAAACTAGGACCGTTCACACAAGAAGAACTCGACTCGGTTCTCAGAAAAATTAAAAATAGGAAAGCTGCAGGGCTGGACGAAATTCCCCCAGAAGTATGGAAGACCAGACAATTCGACGACATACTGCTCCGACACTGCAACGCAGTATACAATCAAAATCCGATAGATAGATGGATGAAGGGGTGCATACTCCCCTTCCCTAAAAAGGGGGACCTCGGATTAGCCAAAAACTACCGAGGCATAACACTTACATCCATAGCAGCCAAAATCTACAATGCCCTACTACGAAACCGCATAGAACCCAAAATCGACAACATACTTAGAAAAAACCAAAATGGCTTCCGAAGAAATAGATCCACGACCTCACAAATATTAACCATCCGTAGAATCCTTGAAGGTGTACGGGCAAAAAACCTACAAGCGACATTAATTTTTGTTGACTTTACCAAGGCTTTCGATTCCATTCACAGAGGAAAGATGGAACAAATCCTACTAGCGTATGGCATACCTAAAGAAACCGTAGCGGCAATAACGATTCTCTATAGAAACACTAAAGTAAAAGTACGATCACCAGATGGAGACACAGAATACTTCGACATTGTAGCAGGAGTACTACAAGGGGACACGCTGGCTCCGTACCTCTTTATCATTTGTCTAGACTACGTACTTAGAACATCGATTGACAAAATCAAAGAGAATGGCTTCGAACTGACAAAGAAAAGAAGCAGAAGGTACCCCACAACAACAATTACCAATGCCGACTACGCCGATGACATAGCGATACTGGCAAATACACCTAACCAAGCCGAAACACTACTGCATAGTTTGGAACGAGCAGCAGCAAACATAGGCCTCTATGTTAATGCACACAAAACGGAATATATGTGCTATAACCAAACAGGGGACATCTCCACTCTAGAAGACACCCCACTTAAACTAGCAGACAAATTCACTTACCTAGGAAGCAGCGTCGAATCAACCGAAAAGGACATCGGAACGAGGTTAGCGAAAGCATGGACAGCTATCAATAGGTTATCGATTATTTGGAAATCAGACCTAACCGATAAAATGAAACGCAGTTTCTTCCAGGCAGCGGTCACATCGATACTGCTATATGGCTGCACTACATGGACGCTAACAAAACGGCTGGAGAAGCTAGACGGCAATTACACAAGAATGCTACGTGCAATCTTAAACAAGTCCTGGCAGCAACACCCCACAAGACACCAACTGTACGGCCACCTGCCCCCTATCACGAAAACTATTCAAGTTAGACGAGCCAGACATGCAGGACACTGCTGGAGAAGCAGGGACGAACTCATAAGTAATGTACTCTTATGGACCCCCACACATGGCCGTGCAAAAGCAGGACGACCAGCACGAACATACATTCAGCAGCTATGTGAGGATACGGGATGTTGTCCTGAAGACCTACCTAGGGCAATGAACGATAGGGAGGAGTGGCGAGAGAGGGTCAGGGATATCCGTGCTACCAGTGCGATATAATGATGATGATATATATATATATATATATATATATATATTATATATACGCCAGATCAAATAAGAGCAGAGACTACATTGACGTTAATCTTCATTTTTAGTGTGCAGTTTGTGATTTATAGTAGGTATCATACAATAACTGATGTTTATACAACAGCATTGCTTCTAACAAAGCCTTCATCAGATGATGACTCTGGGTTCAGGCATGGTTTCGGGACCGAAGCATCATTATCACTAACCCAGAGCGCCCCAGCAGTATCTCACGACACCACCAGACTTTTATATATATATATATAAAACAAACTTTATATATAACAGTTTAAATCAACAAAAAAAAAAAAAAAAAATATATCAAAGTGCTCTTTGCTCATTTTAATGGAGCAGCATAAAGAAAATCTCACAAGATTACACTCACTTCCCCCTAATTCAAGTTTCTTGGTTTGGTTTGGTTTCTTAGTTTAATGGCATATCAACCTTTATAGGTTATTTAATGCCAAAGCTATTCTCCTAGAAGAACAGTAGTGGTACTATTTAACCCATAGCTGGGAGGATAAGGGGGTTCATACCTTTCCCAAGGGTATTTGCCCGAAAGTGAACGTAATAGAGTGACTGGAGTACGAACTCGCTTACTACGATACCGCAGTCCATCGCTTTAACCATTACACCACGAGGACACCCCTTCAAGTTTCTTGTGGCTAAACAATCATTAGAGTGACACTAACCTTAGCACCATCTATATAAATGTTTCAAATTGTCTTTCATGAATACTTTTTTTACTGTCTGATAATTAATTGTATAGCAATATGAAAATGAAGAGAGTGTAATATTGTAAATTTGTCTTTAGCTCAAACAAGAGAGAAAAAGCTTAAGTATATTAACATTTCTGATAAAATGTAGATATTCAGCAGAAATATATACACACACATACACACATTTGCTTATCAAAAGTAAAATTAGAATCTAGCATTAAAAAAATAAAATTGAAAATAAGTTATTGCCTTTTTTTATTTATTTTATTTTTTAAATAAAAAAAAAAAAAAAAAAATTCAATTAAAATTTGTGGCTCAAAACAGCACTTAACAACTTGCCATGAAAAATTTGACAAATTATACAAAAAATTGTAACATACATTTTTATTAGTCTTTTTTGGGGAAGAGTTGGGGGGAGGGGGGTCAAAGCAATATGGTTTTTTTTTGGTGAGGGTCAAAGCCACATGGGTTTTTTTTTTGGCGAGGGTGGGGGCAGTCAAAGCAACATGTTTTTTTTTTGGGGGGGGGGGGTTTGGCGGGGGGGGGGACAAAGCAACATGGGTTATAGTTACTTTGAAAAACTCAATATTAAATGATTAGTTAACAGTACTGCTTGTTTTTTTTTTCAAGTTTTGACAGCATTTGTGCTGTTGTCAATCCCATTAATATATGAAATGTCAACGTCCATACAAAATGCAATCTTGAGGTATAGACTTAAGCAGTGTTTTATAATACAAGATACTCTCCGAGGAGGCTGTGATATGAGAATCATTCTTTTCTTAAAGCTTTATTTTCTTGGTTAATATATTTAAATTCTAAGTTCTAACTTTCATAAGATAACTTAACTAAAATATTTTTATTTATATAAATGGACCCCTCCACCCACCTAAAAAAAAACAAACTCTTAATGAACTGGATTTTTTTTCAGAATTGGAACTAAAATGGAATTTAAAAAACAAAATTGTACACAGCACACAATTTTGAGAAGAGTCTATCATTCCAAGAATCTTTGACTGATCCATTCTGCAACCTTCTTCAGGTGTACACCCCACCCCACCCAATAAAGAGAAGTGTGCATCTTTTCTCCTTTCTTTTTTTTTTTTCTTTAAATAGAAAAAGGACAAGATTATAGATTTTTAATGTTTTTTTTTCCTACCTTGCATCACTAGTGTCTAATAATACTAACTTAACTTAGTTCAGTCTAACACAATGTTAAAAGTATTGGACATCTACTAAGGACCGAATTAATGATCTGTAAAACAACCATGGTAAGACAATGTCTCAAGTCTCTTATACAGCTTGGAATCACCTAACAATCACATTTTAAAACCCAGTAACTACTTTAACATAACTTTAAGTTAAATTGGTTTAATTACTTGAAATTATGTCTTAAGTCAAAACCAAATGTTTTCAAATTTCTACACATTACCATTTAAAACTCACTATCAGAGTTGGGATTTCTGTGTTTTATCAATATTTTAACAACCATTTATTCATAGTTTATTATAAACATATTTTAAGTAAAAAGTATAATTCATAAATGTCAATTATTTGATTTCATTAAAAATTATATATATATATATATATATATATATATATATTGCAATTAGAAGGAAACTCACACCTGGTTAAGTTGTCTTTATAAATTTATTTCAGGAGAATATCATTATACTCTCCGTCTCATCAGATGACTGCACGTTTAAATTGAGGTTGAAAAACAGCAAATATGGATTACAGTCTATATGTGTACGGAAAAAAACCCACATCCACTGTCTTGGGATGTCGACTGAATATTACTGATATACATATATATGATTTTATTAAAAATCATATATATTGATACTTGTGAAATATTTTTTGAGTCATTATGTATTTTGTCTTGAGTTTCAACAAAAATTACATGTTTACATAGATGTATCTCTTAAAATAAAACTGTAAAAATTCAAAATTTAATGATAAGTTTATGCAATTTTTTTTCCTCTTTTCAACATTTTTCCCCTTATCCTACAAACAGTGCACATTGGCACAAAAAAAAAAACAAAAAAAACCTGAGAAAATACTCAGAAATAATTGTTTGTTTTTTAAGGTTTTAACAATTTGCATTGTTGTCAATAGCATATATACATGAAATATTAACATCCATACAAAATGCAACCATGAAGTATATATGTAATATATTATATTGCGATGTAATGTTATCTTCGTAGAAAATGGACATGGCTACCAGAATTCAAATCTTTGACAAGGCTGTTTGCATTTCACATAGTGCTAACACCTTTGGCAATGGTATACATCCAACGATTCTCTGTCCAGCTATGAGTAAATAGTAGGGCAGACTGGGCTCTTTAACCCTGGTATGGCAACTAGTCTAGAAGGAAAACCGAATTTAAACCTATTAAACTCCACTTCCAAAAGACCCTATGTCACATTCTGTTCATGTTGATAAATATGTGTGTGCATATATATATATATATATATATATATACATATTGCTGGGAGATCAAAATTTGATAAGTTTATTTTATTATTTTCTCTTTAACTAGTAAAGTTGGGGGTTATAATAGAATTATTTTAATCTATATTAAATATCAAATATAGCATCTATCTATACTACTAAAATGTGTGTGTGTGTATATATATATATATATATATATATATATATATATACACACACACATTATATAAAAAAGATTTGATTTTCATACAAAGAGTATACCCAAGCATTTGAAAGTTTATCCATTTTGAAAAACATCTTTTGATGATGATCTAAGAATACAACCAGTTGGGATAATAATAAAAAATAAAATAAAATAAAAAGATTTATAAAATTTATTGACCAATATTCATGTGTCTATTTTCAAAGCCTGGACTAAAATTGTTATATAAGTTTAGTGTTCAGTTTGGTTTCTTTGTTTAATGGTACATCAACCTTTGTAGGTTATTTAATGTCAAAGCCATCCTTGTAAAAGAACAGTAGTGGTACTATTTACCCCATAGCTGGGAGGATTAAGGGGTTCATACTTATCCCAAGAGTATTAATATAAAAATGAATGTAATAGCACAACTGGAGTTTGAACATGCTTACTTTGAGGCCACAGCCTAACACATTAGCCACTGCACAACAGGGTCTCCTTGTCAGAGTTAATTCTGAACAACTGATACAATTTAACTCAACATAACCAGTTAAACATTACTCGGAGAGAAGATGGGTACTTAGCATAGTACCCTGATAACCTAACAAGTCATGGAATATATATATATATATATATATATATATATTTTCACTGGTAACTTCAGGCGTAGGGCTTTTTGGACTCAATTGAAGAGCTCTTCTCACAAATCTATTTTAAAACAATAGTATAAATTCTCTCAAAACAAGTTATTTGTCTTTGATTTGGATTGGATCCAATGTTCTGGACTTAATCCATCATGAAATTATTTTAACTCACTAACTTTTATAGTTTTGTTTTATTTTATTTTCATACCTTAAAATGTTGATTTCGATGAATTTTGCTGACATGTAGCAAAAAAACAAAAAAAAAAAACTTTTCATAACAGGACATGAATGAATAGATTTTGGGTCGAAATTTTAAAAAAAATATCAAAAAATATCAAGTAAGTTCAATTCTATGATTTTCAAAGAATATATTTTTGTTTCAACTTAACAGCTAAATTTTGACTAAATTACTTTTTAAATTTGAGGGAAATTTGATAATATATAATCAGGGCCCAAAAGATTTGAGCCCCATCTAAGTTCTGTGTGTGTGTATTTTTCTGCAATCTGTTTCACTAATCAAGAAATGGATCCGTTAACATCTATCGATAAATGAGACAGGCACTTAACCTGAGTCAAAGACATTTGTTTTGAATAAAATACTATAGATCAAGAGAAAATATCATTTAGGGTTTTGTAGAATGGTCAGTTGTCAAGTATCATATGTGCAAACCTGCACAGGCACAAAGATTTGATAAACTGTATTAAAAAAAAAAAAAATAAGTAAATATAGTTGGATACTAAAATTTTCTTCATATTCTAAATCATACATATAGTAAATTATGAGACCAAGTAACACTGATGACCGAGTCACCACTGATTGTGTATGTGTGAATGAGAGAGAGAGAGAGAGAGAGAGAAAGAGAGAGAGAACATGCTCAGTTTAATTTAAATCAAGATCATTCTCACTGGGTGCCTCATACTTATGACCTCATGCCAAATCTAAGCAAAACTAAATAATCTTGCCAATCAGTACAGAAAACTCAAGTATTAGTTTTTGCTAGTATTTATGTATTTACAACAATGAAGAATTTTGTCCCTTGTTTCCCAAAGAAATTCTAAGAGACTTCCCCCCCCTTAACCGATATTTGTAATACACAAGCAGTGAAGATTTTAGCATAGAAGAAAAATACAGTGTATTTTTATCATTAAGGGTTTTCAGACTATTGTCTTCATCTTTATTGTTATTTCCACAACGTTTCGGCCGATATGTCCTCCAGCATTCTTCAGGTGTTTGTCGAACTCGGGAACCTTCACGGAACTTCGAACTATGTCCTTTATTGAATCCATGGGGGTTGCCTGTTCTGATTCCATTAACCATAACTGGGTACAAGTGTTTAGTATTCTTGTATTGTTACTCGCCTGCAGTCAGGATTGAACCTGCAACCTCTAGATGGTTGTCTCCTTAGAAGCTTAGGGAACCAACGTCTGGAGGTTGCAGGTTCAATCCTGACTGCAGGCGAGTAACAATACAGGAATACTTAACACTTGTACCTGGTTATGGCTAACGGAATCAGAACAGGCAACCCCCGTGGATTCAATAAAGGATATAGTTTGAAGTTCTGTGAAGGTTCCCGAGTTCGACAAACACCTGAAGAAGGCCGGAGGACATATCGGCCGAAACGTTGCGGAAATAACAATAAAGATGAAGACAATAGTTCAAAAACCCTTAATGATAAAAATCACCAAGCTTCGTCCCAGAAAATTAGACGACTAAAATACAGTGGAATTCATATGAATTAATTTTATTGGGATTTTATGTCATGAACTGTAAATTACACAGCCCAGTTGGGGCTCTAGAATACACCGACTGCATCTCTGAGGAGAGGGTAAGAAGACCCACTCCCCACCAACAAGTGTCCTGGATATGACATTAAACAATGTAATGGTGATGCTCTAGTTATGCTGGAGCTTTGGGGAATGCAGAGTACCTCTTCATTACCATCAGTCCCAGGTCCACTCTGACCCAGAGTGGTAGCTCCTGAAAGGGTTCTATCTATAGTTCAAATAAAACTGTTTGACATTTAAACTGTGTGCAAACAAATGACTTGTGTTAAATTGAATTGTTAGAAATAGAACTGTTTGAAATTCAACTGTGTGTATCTACAAAATAAGTTTATAAATCATATATCTAATATGTATGTAAAAACAGGATTTGGCATTAAATAACCAACAATAGTTGATATGCCAGAAAACCAAATCAAACCTAAATTACTAATATGTTTTTTTTTTTTCTGAAAATCTGACCTGTTCTGGTGTCATTAGTAGGAATAAAAACTTAAATTAACTTTAAAAGAAATAATAAAGGGTGTATGATTTGCTTTGGACCATTGTTTTTTTTAAAGTCAAACCTTTTATTTCTATCCTTACACATAACACATTTACTTGAATATCAGGTAGACTTTCAGAGACCTAAACTTTAGCCTATTATCAAGGGGTTACATTATATGCAAGATACAAACTTTTTGAGTTTAAATAGTAGGTCAAATGGTACACCTGTAATTTCCAGCTGCAAGAGTCAACAAATTGTCTTGAATGGTATTGGATGATACTGGGGTATACACAGTGAATAGATCATGGGTGCATTGAGTAATGTAATGATTAACAAGGTAGACTAGTGAATCATTGTTAGGGAGTTCAATTCTCATTGGGTATCCCGTATTTCTAGCTGGGTGCCATACTAAGCTTAGTAAATAAAAGAACATGCATATTTAATTTTCTGCATTGAGGTGTATTTTTTTCTCTCTTCTAAACATAGGTAAGTACAGCACAACACTAAATGATGATAAGAACTTTCAAGTTGAGTGTCAGCTGGCCTTGAAAATCAGCATCTGAAATCCTGACATTGTTGGCAAAATATACAATTTATTGGATCCACCAAGGAGACCTTGTCTATTATATCCTTTATTGATATGTAGGCTTGTGTTTACTGTTTTGGTTAAAAAGTGAAATGATATATATAATAAATGATAAGTTATGATATTTACTAAGCTTTGTTTTGTGAGAGAAAGAAAGTGGAAAGATTTTGCTTCATTGAATCTTCTGAGGGAATAGCCTGCTTGAGAGAGAGAGAGAGAGAGAAAGATCAACATATAAAAACTTGGCCTTTTGCCCAAGCTTGTTTTCAGTATAGGTTATTTGTTGTTTTTTTTTTTTTTATCTGAGCTTGAAACACTGACTACTGGTATGAGAGAGTGAGAGATACTAAAATGACCATAGGCAAGATTCTACCTATAGAAGAGAAGCAAAAGAAATACTACTACTACTACAACCAAATAAACTCCCACTCATGCAAATTTAACACCTGTGTTTGGTCTTGTTTTGTTTAAATAATGAAATTGACAGAGAGAAAAAAATAAATACAAACCTAAAAACTAAATATGGTGCTATTTGTAATACAGACATAACCAATAAAAATCTGTTTATAATTGCTAATAGTTTTTTGTCTTAGTTTTACAAAATGCACATTGAAATCAATATGAATGTGTGCATATATCATGGAAAAACAATCTTTAGATGAAACAGACACACATTATATATATATATATATATATATATATATACACACACACACACACAATAATAATAATAATAATAAATATATATATATATATATATATATATATATATATATTTAATTAATGAAATTTATCATTATTATTATTACATAATAGCTCTATCCTAGATATTGAGCACTCTCCATATTATATTGCACTAGGTTCAACACAAACCCACAAAGTGATTTAGTGACAACCAACACTTATATATATACATATATATATATATATATGTATGTAAGTAAGTATGTATATCTGTGTGTGTGTCTGTTTCATCTAAAGATTATATTTTTTCCATGATATATGCACACATTCATATTAATTTCAATGTGCATTTTGTAAAACTAAGACAAAAACTATACATATATATATATATATATTATATATTACATACATGCACACACATACACACAGGTGGGTGAATATTAAATAATGAAACTAAAAGTGACTGTCTAATCAATAGTAATCAAACCATGAAAGCACTAGTGATCTACTAAATTATGAGACCTATTACAATAAAGAAACTAAATTTTCCAAGTAAGCTGAGAGTATTAATAATTGGAGGAAATAAGAATGGTTGTGTTTGTATGTGGAAGTCAAAATTAATACAAACTTGTTTCATGTTATCTCAAATATATCTGTATAATACTGGCCACACTTGTATAATGACTTTTGAAAGACACTGTTTCTCAGCCAGTACCATTTACATGTTTTCATTCATTTATGAGAAACAAGGAATTTTCGTATATTGGTTTGGCGCGTAATTTAATTCGACGCATAATTTCACCCAATCAGGATGACTTATCCTATTCAGTCCGGATCTCCTTTCCGGGCAGCAGAAATTAGGGAAGCTGTCAAACACAACCTTTTTTGCAGAACAACTTGGTTCTGTGCAGATGTCCCATCTGCCTGCACCTAAATAGCAGCAGCAACGTGGACACAATGAGGGAATCTATCTAATTTATGGATCCCTTGCGTCTATTTCTCCTAGACCAAGGGATCCCAGTTGAATATGAATTAGATAAATTCAATACGCCACACACAAGAACAACTTTATTTCACCCTTAAAATTGGCTAATACGCCACACATAAGAACAACTTTATTTCACCCTTAAAATTGGCTATGTCGATTGCGATGTCTAATTCCACTCTGGCACCTAGCGACTACTTCACCTCTGGGCAACATTTTCTGGAGACATTCTGCTTCTCCCCGAAACAACCAGAAACACAAACTCACGGTGACTCCAAAGTTTATTTCTTCCAACGGCAAACATGACTTTTGCTACATACTGCGAACATACCTCCCTCGCACGTCCAACAACATACGCTGCTATCTCAACTTTCTCATAACCCCATTTCGTCTCTTTACTTCTTTCCTTTCCTACGAGGCTTGCAGCACAAACGCAAACAGTATATTCCCTGTTGCCATTAAAACCTTTCTTTGTTGTGTTGTTAAAAAGAAGTTTCGTTATTCCTTTGTGTTGCCTAATAATATATAGTGTTAGAGAAATTAACCATTTCCTGAAACACTAAAGTTCTTTCCAAATATCAAAAAGGTATACAACTTAAACTATCTTGAATTTAAGGAATGAAGTATTTCTTCTCATGTCATAATTAAATGTGATGTTGTGAATATGAGAAATCGAGACAAAGAATGGGAAAATTGCAATGGGTTTTTTTTTTTTGTGATTCTTCATCTTTTTGATCTCAGAAAAAAAAAAAAAAAGGGAAAAAAAAAAGAAACACAGTAAAAATCTTTAAAAAGCTGTTTAAGACTTCTACCAACATAAATTACTATTTATCGATCTAGCTTAATGTTACTTTGGGGCTTGCAAAGACAACTTCCTAAAATCATAGAAATAAAACATTTTTAATTTTTTTTCACTTTGTTCAAGGAAAAAAAAAAATGTAATTTTTAGTAACTGAGACTTTTATGTTCTTTGGTAAAATAACTTTTTTTTTCAAAGATTTTGATGAAAATATACCGACTCTTTTGTAAACACATGTGCACACGCACACAATGCAATTTATTCTTTAGTTGATTACATCATGTTTTTAATATTTCTCATTATTTCATAAACAATACCTCAAAATTTCAAACAGTTTTCAAACTTCTTCATCCAATTCGCTTACCAAAGAACATGTAGCAGAAAACTGATAAGCAACCGCTGCCTCAGGATGCATCAGAATTTTGTCAAAAGGACCAATGACACTACATGTGACGAATGTGTAAAAAAACTCGTTTAAGTTCAACACAACCACTTGCATGAAACTTATAAAACACAAGAGGCAGTGTGATTCCCCCCCCCACCTAAGTCCAGATTGAGGACAAGAATAGAATTGCCTTTCTTTGCAGACATTCTGAGCCACAAGTACCAGCATCTCTGATACATTTTTTTTTTTAACTGTAGGGGAAAAAAAAAAAAAAAATGGATTACCCTCTTGGAACTTGGCAAACTAATGATTTTTATCTAATATTCAAAACAAGAAATTTATTTTCTACTTGCAGTCAAATATAACATGAACAATATCTGAATTTGATTTTTCATGCCCCTTTAAGAATTTAGACTTAAAACAAAATTACAATGAAGTTGTGTAGCCTAACTAAAGATGTATATGAGTCTTACTTTGTGGTGTGATGCTTACTGCCGTAAAAAATAGATTTAACGAGCCACGTTCAAGGCTGTTTACATTTCATTCTGCATTAATACCCTTGGGAAAAAGCATGAATCCATCTCTTCAGTCTCTATCAATGGGTAAATGGTAGGGCAGACTAGGCTCTTTACTCTTGGTGTGGCAACTGGTCTAGAAGTTAAACTCTGAATTCAAACCAGCTGTACTCCGAAAAATTTGACCTTGTACCTCGTCCTGTGAGGGATTTGGTAAATACATAAAAAAAATTAACTGTTTTTCTTCACATTTTATATGACAGAGTACAGTGTTTTATTGAAATATTTACTAATGTTTCAATGAAACCATAAATACTAGAACAAAGTACTTTGATTTTGAAATCAATTTACTGCAATATTTTCTTTTATTAACTCTTATCACTTAATATAAACAAGTTTTAAAAAACAGAACGAGGACATTCATTGGTTGAAAAGCGGACACTTTGTGGCTATCAAGGATTATAAAGCAAGCTCCACTTTTTTTTTTTTAAATTTATTTATTTGTTTCCTCTTTCATATTTACTAATTGCATTTAACATGTCTGTTTCACAAAATCCCCCACCGCGAATACAAATACTTTTAGGTGTCGATTTGTTCTATTCAAGATAACGGCATTTTGGGTGGGGGTGGGGCTGGGATGAGGTGAGGTTTATTGGGTTTTTTTTTTTCTTGGAAGCACGTTTGCGGCTGCTCTTGGCAATCATTGCAGAATGTTTCAAGAAATAAGATAACCACTCCATTGAGCATTTTAAAATACGTAGAAAGCCGTCACAGATCGGCATCCAAAAGCCCAATACATAGAGTAAAGAAGTCAGAAGCAGGTGTGGGGGAGGGGAGTAGTGAAGGTGAGAGACTATCCCCCCTCCCCCACCCTTTCTGCTTTTCTTTCCTGTTTTGTTTTTCTTTACTGCATCTTAACTCAAGCAAGCACCTGCCTGTATTTTAAAAATCATCAATAAATATTAAAAGAAAAAAAAAAAGAAAAAAGAAAAAAAAAAGAAAAATTCTTGGAAACAGGGGGCAAAAAGCAGATTGTTTGTTTGCTTTTTTTTTTTTTTTTTAATTTTTTTTATTTTAAGTCCTCTGAAAAATCCCAAATGAATTTTAAACAAAATTTAAAAAAAAAACAAAAAAAAACATTAACATTTCTTTTAGATAAATGATTAAAAAAAAAACAAAACAAAACAAAAAAAAAACAAACTTTGAATGAATGAAAAAGTTCTTTCTCTTTTTCTTTTTGAAAGGGGAAGGGAAAATGATTTAACATTTATACTGTCCATTATAAAATTAAATACTGTGGCAGTTTCTTCTTAAAAATGACCCAGAAATTTTTGGAAAAAAAAAAAAAAAAATCAGAAAAAAAAAGAGAAAAAGATTTTTAAAAAATAAAATAAAATAAAAAATGTCCCATTGAAATAGGTTGGTCAGACTTTATTTCAAATGCTTACCATAGGAAGCAGATTAGAACTGTATGGAAAAAAAAAAAAAAAAAAAAAAAAAATGAAAAAAAGAATAAAAATAAAAACTTTTTTCTTTTAGAGGAGAGGCCCCCAAATAATACAAGCCCCCTAATCCACTCCATTGAATAGTCACCTCTGACAACAACCTATGTCAAAAATCACTAACATTACAACAAAATCATCGGTTAGTTAGTAAGTAAACCAAATAGTATAGAGTATATAATTATCATAATCAGCATCACTATAAACAGCATACGTTACTTGACGAGGCAACATATGTTTATAAGGTAAACTTCACCTCTTGATTTGATCCTTGTCTCTGAAGGGAGTCTGTCTTAGGAAAATCGATTTCCACATAAGTCAATGGAGAGTCATTTTTTTCATCTGTCCCCGAAGAGTGACGGCTTTTAATTGGGTTTGGTGACCTCTGATGAAGGTCAGTGGAATCAGTCAGTGTTTCGGTGGAACTTAGTTCCAGTGAGGCATAATTCAATTCCTTTTCACTGCTTGAACTTGGCTTTAGGTGTGATGACAACGAATTGCTGGGAAACGAGGCTTGTTGTCCCATCATGCACACCTCTGTGTAACTGTGGCGGCCCTGGGCTCCTAGTCCCCCAGATTTTTCACTCTTGCTATGGGCCATGCTATATTCAGCCAATATGCTAGAGCTGCTAATATTTTTTCTGGTGCCTACCCCTTGCTCACAGCTTTTGTGGATATCGCCACACTGCTTCTTAGCACAGTCCATTTCTGGTCTTATAGACTGCTTAAGTTTTGAATGTAACTCTACATTTTCAGCAGAGAAAGATTGCATTTGTTCAGAATTAAATTCGGATGACAAGCGCCGGGATTCAAGGCTACTTCCTTTGCTCAGTTTGTCATCTCGGCTGTTCTGTCGTGATGTTGTTATATACACTTTCTCAGAACGTTCACGACTATTCTGCCTTGATGTAGTCCTATAGCCCTTATCCGAGTACTCTCCGCTATTTTGCCTAGATGTCGTTCTATAGCCCTTGTCGCAGCGTTCAGCACTGTTCTGTCTTGACGTTGACCTGTAACCCTTCTCAGAGGAGCGTTCGGCACTATTTTGTCTTGACGTTGACCGGTAACCCTTCTCAGAGGAGCGTTCGGCACTATTTTGCCTTGACGTTGACCTGTAACCCTTCTCAGAGGAGCGTTCGGCACTATTTTGTCTTGACGTTGACCGGTAACCCTTCTCAGAGGAGCGGTCGGCACTATTTTGTCTTGACGTTGACCGATAACCCTTCTCAGAGGAGCGTTCGGCACTATTTTGTCTTGATGTTGACCGGTAACCCTTCTCAGAGGAGCGTTCAGCACTGTTTTGCCTCGAAGTACGGCGAGATGAGCTGTCTTCTTTCTCCCGACTGCTTTGTTTCAAAATGTGTCGAAGTGATTCTTTACTCCAGCTGTTTTGTCTTGACGGCCTTTCACGATAGTTCTCTTCTTCTCGGCTATTCTGCCGGGACGAACTTCTTGAGCAGCTATCTCGAGCACTCAGCTTTGGGGCAAATGTCAAATTGAGATACTCGTTAGATTCTCCATCCATGTGAAAGCCACTCACAGGGGAGGTAGACGTAGACATCGAGGCACTTTTAGATTGAGACGAGGTTGCAATGGGCCGAGCACAGTTCATAGAGGCGGACATTGACATGAATCCAGATGTCGGATGAGTGTAGAGATCAGTTTTCACCGGCATAGATGAGTGCCGTTTATGAATTACTTTCACAGGCTCTCGACAATTTCTCTTATAAGGGTCTCCACTTTCAAGGTTTGTGTAGGGAAAAATGTGCATGTTCTCCCTGTTTGGAGAAGCAGCCACTGAGGAACACTCAGATTTGTATTGCTTGCCAGGAGCAAACACAATGTAAGGTTCAATCTCTGCAGCTGGTTCAGCTGTTGCATTGTCGATCTCAAAAGGTGGAGAATTTGAGAAGAACGGGTCAAAATTTGGACTGAACATACTCTGTGGTCGCTTGGCTTCAGATTTGCCAAGCTTTACCGTTTCTGTGCTGTAGTTGTCGTTTCTGGAAGTGTCGTCAGCCTTTATAACATAGTTGCATTCGGTCTTGATGCTTTTCTCGCATGAGTCTAATTTTTTCAAAGCCTTATTGTTATCATAGGAGAGTTCGATGTAAGTGTCATCAGCAAGGGCAGCGTTATCTAGGCAGTCGGGAAGAATCAAGGCATTGTTGTCCCGTGAGTTTTTGGAAAAGTCCATGTTAAGATACAAATCCGTGACCCCTTCCCCTGCACGCAAAGCTGCTATAGCTTGCGATCGGTTTTCGTGGGAAACACTCTTTGTGCGTCTCACTCCAAGGTCGGAGGAAATTCGGTCACTTTTTGTACGCAGACTCAGACGCTCTGTTAATCCCGACAGAGGGTAGTTGGGATATCGATCCATCGAAGAATAACGGTAATAGTCGGCATTGTTCGAACTATTATGCTGGTATTCAGTGTTGTTCTGCGATTCGTCGTCGGAAACATTGTTCTTGATATGAGACACCACTTTGTCTGGTACGGGACTTGGACAGGGGCAGTACTCTGTTTTTCGGTGACCAAAGTATTGATCAAATGGATAGCCGTGCCAGCCTCCTTCACCCATACTCACTGACATGATAGGGGAGGTAGTTTTCATTAATATGCTGTTATCACATGTCGTTTGGTTAGGACTTGATGAGAAACCACCCATATCAATATAGGGAGTGGTTTCCCCACTTTTGTTACTGTAGCCACCTGGTGAGGAGCTCATCGGCATGTGTGTGTGCATTGATTTTGAAAGGTTCCCTTTATTCTTCACCATTTCTAAATAGTCACTGGTTTTTTTCCCAAGTTTACAGTGTATAGACTCGGGAGCTAACATGAAGGGCTGAGAGTACATATCCTTCTGCAATGATTCTTGGGACATTTTGCGGAGGAGTTCTTCGGACGTGGTCCGGACAGATTCAAACGAACTCCGTTTAACACACCTGGAGCTGTGACTAGATGACCTGGGCCGGTGACCCTGTGCCAAAGACTTTCCGAAACTTGATGCTCTCGGTCGACAGCTGTAGCTATCACTGGCTGTCCGGGGCCGACCATACTCTAGTTCTGAGAAATCTGAGTCTTCAGATTTGTATGAACCGCACGGAGGACTATTTGATGGAAGTGAATGGTTAGAGGAATGGTTAGACTTTTGTTTTTGAGAGATCAAGTGGGGGGCACTTGAGCTGCGGTTGTTGTCTAAAATTCCCATTTTAGCTAATTTCTCCTGGTAGGTCTGTGGCTTCAGTACAACCTTTGGCTGAGGTTTACAACCCACGGAATAAGAACGTTTTGGTACGTCTTTATCAGCTGGCAAGGTGTCATCAGATATTAAGTAGCTGTGTCCCCGGTTTGGACGTAAATTACAATTGCCTTTTGGACTTTGTCCAGGTGGGGTCATCGGTAGGTAATGTTCCTCTGGACCTGCAACAACAACAAAATATCAGTAATGAAAAAAAGAATGTATTAGGACCTTAAGATTAAGAAAAAAAATTTTTTTTAAATAAAAGCAAAACAAGCTGTAGGGGTAGTGACAAAGGGATGAACAAGTTATTACTTGTATAAAAGAAAACAAAAAACAAGCCAAAATACCCATGGACATATTTGAATTTCTTTGAGATATCTAAAAAATATTTTTTGATAGGAAACTAAATAACATATTTGTATCAAAGTGTAATATCTGTTCTTTGCCGTTTGCTTCTCAACCTTTTAGCTGGGATTAAATACATCAAGTTTAAGGCACCTTAAAAAAAGAGGTGACAGGACTAGATTAATTTTTGGTATTTTTCAATTTCATCATCATCATGTCGTGCCACTAGCACGGATATCCCTGACCCTCTCTCGCCACTTCTCCTCATCAGTCATCACCTGCAGAGGGTCTTCAGCGCTACATCCCGTATCCTCACATAGCTGCTGTATGTATGTTCGAGCTGGTCGGCCTGCTTTTGCTCAGCCATATGCGGGAGTCCATAGGAGTACATCACTTATGAGCTCATCCTTGCTTCTCAAGCAGTGTCCTGCATGTCTGGTTCGTCTAACTTGGATAGTTTTCGTGATGGGAGGCAGGTGGCCGTATAGCTGATGCCTTGTGGGGTGTTGCCGCCAGGATTTGTTCAATATTGCTCATAACATTCTGGTGTAATTGCTGTCTAGCTTCTTCTTCAGCCATTTAGTTAGCATTCAAGTAGTGCATCCACATAGCAGTATCAATATTTTTCAAAATTCTGCAATTATTGTTACTTTGAGATATGTGACATTTTTTCTTTACTCAGTCGTGAGAACAGGTTGCTAACCATTAAATAAGTCCGGATTATTTTCACAAATAAACAGAGTGGTAGCACCTGATAGGGTTTTATCTATGGCTCAAATAGAACAAACTGTGTGCAAACAAAGGACTGATGTTAAATTGTGACTGCTATATAGCAATACTATAAACTATTTAACAATGTTTAAAAAAGAATGTTATTTACAAAATTTATTTACAAATTATATATATATATATAAACAGGATTTGGTATTGAAGAAACAACAATGGTTGATATGCCATAAAACCCAACCAAAACAAATATATTTGATATATATGTATAAACAGGATTTGGCATTAAATAACCTATGATAGTTGATAAGCCACAAAACTAAACCAAACATTATTTTATTTGTGTCGAACTGGGTTAGAACAAAGTGTTATAATATAAATTCTATAATTATGTGTGACTTAATGTTTAATTTAGTGACTACCAACAACAAACGGTAATTTAAAAAAAAATTTTTTTTTTAAAGTACATGAGTTTATGCCTATTGTTTTATGCCTATCCCAAGAAGTGAAATGTAGCTTTATATAAGATTTGAATTTTATTTCTATCAACAATAACCATTACATCATTCACACTTCAAATGTTATTGTGTTTTATAATTAAACCTTATTTGTTATAGAACTTACAGGATTAGGATTTTTAATTTTCATCATTCTTTTTTGTATCAAAACCCATAAACCAAGAAAGACAAAATAGTTGTCATTATTTTGAAACATCCACATAACCATCAAGAAAAATAAATTAAGATAGATAAAAAATAATAATTTATATGTATATATTTTCGCCCTGTATTAATTATTAAACCTTCCAAATTCGAAATTTGTATCTTTTGAAATTCAAAATAAAAAAATAAAATCAATAAGCAATTTTTAAGTATCTCTAGTTCGGTAGAAATTAAACCATCATTTTTTCTGATACCAATTAAGCGGAAAATCTGAATTATCTCCCTTGAACCACTTGGTAACGTAGTGATTCAAAAACAAAAACAAAAAAAATTTTTGTTGTTTTTTTAATCTTGACTTGTGTAACAATTTTCTCTATTCACCTAAATTTTATCTATCGTTACAAATTGCAACAAGATCCATTAAGATTTTATTAGTTCAAAAATATAATAAATCTGTAATATAACGACTATTTTGTTTTTTTTTCTTAATTTAATAGGTGGGCAGATTTAAAAATCTATTTCTATCTTGTACAAAGAATATGGTTAGTGTACAAAATAGCATAAAAATATTAAGTAGGTTTTCCTTTGGCGAGTGAAAAAAATTCAAAAACCCTTCATAGTGTATTACATAAAATGAACACAAATCCCAAACAATCAACAAATATTGATCTGCTTATTTAGAAATACTATTTTTGCAATGACAATCAGACCTTAAGTCTTTAAAAATAACACGATTGAATATACCAAGACCAACAAGTATTTTCATCAAATCATTTAATAAATTAATAGCAGAAATAAAACCTTTGTGAACATAAGAACTATGGTAAAATTTTTTTCTTTTCTGATTGTTTGTCATGTTCAATGTTATTTAAGTCCCTTTTGATACTCCAGTAGTAGTCAGCCAATATTCATTTATCCTAGCATCCCTGGTAGTACTCTTCCATTGTTTTGATATCCTGATGGAATCATTCTCCTTGCTCATCACTCACATTGCTGCAAATATCCACAAATTTATCTAGATGGCTTTATAAAAAAATGGAACCTTAATACTCATATTAGCATGTATATCCTGTAGACTTTTTAACAGCCTTTCCGCTAACTCCTTGTAGTTTTTAGCTTAGTGGTTGCCTAAGAAGTTTTTCACCATATCAATAAATGATGTCCAAGCTCATAATTCTAAGTCATTCATTGAATTAACAAATTCATCATCTTTAATGAGTTTCCTGATGTTTTGGTGAAACCATTTTCATGATGTTCATCATGTACAACGGAATAGGTGCATTCAATTGGGATGTCTTTAGTTGGAGTTTCTTTCAAACTGTAAAAACAAAAGCTCTCAATGTGCTTGGTTTACATATGTAGTGAAGGGACAAAAGTGATGGGATATATTTATGAATATCAAACAAGATTTTAGGGTTGCATTTTTTTTATGTCACCTTAATTATCAGGTTTACTAAAATGTATGGCTGATAAAGTTATTCAGTTAATTTGCATTTTGTCGATAAACTGGAAAAATTCGACACTTCCATTTTAAATTTTTTGACCCAAAAGCACATTTTTTCTTATGAAAATAGTTCATTTCAGGTGGCTGACATAAATTGCTTGACCTACCTGAAAATTGATGGGTTTCTACGACATTTTGTGATCAGCCAAAATCGTAAATTGATATTTTTTTTCCAAAAATGAGCAATTGCAGTAAATCAAAACTGGTAGCTAACCATGAAAAACTGCGGACATTTTTGGAATCAGTACCATCAAATTAGCTAAAAAACGTCTTTTGTTTCTTGACACCAAAAATCATGTTGACCAGTGTCATCTTGAGTGAATTCCAAATCATTTTGAATACATTAAGAATTATACATATAGTTTGGCAAATAATATTTTGATATTCAAAAGATTTTTTTAAATTTAAAATCCTATTTTTAATAAATGTTTGGCAAGTTTTGTTGGTTTTACAGCATGATAATCCTAACTGGTTGGGTTTTATGGCATATCAACCTGTGTAGATTATTTAATGCCAAATCCAGTTCGTAGATATATAAAAAAAATTTGAAAATGAATAGTTTGTAGGTAACATTTAAAAAAAAAGTTAGAGCTCACTTATTTGCACACAGTCAAATGGTTTCAAGTATTCCTATCTAAAATGAATAATTCTATTTAGTATTAATCATTTGTTGGCACAGTTAAATGGTTTCAAATATTGCTACGTAACACAAACAATTCAATTTAACATCAGTCATTTGTTTGCACACAGTTGCTTGTTTAAACAGTTCTATTTGACCTATAGATGGGATCCTAACAGGTACAACTACTCTGAGTTAGAGTGGACCTGGAAGTAATGATAATAAAGAGGTTTCTACATTCCCTAGAGCTCCATGACTGAGGTTTTGCCATCAGATGGTTTAACATATCCAAGACCCTCGGTGGTGGTAGTCTTATTCCTCTGCAGAGATACAGTTGGCGTATTCTACAGCCCCAGTTGATTGGGCTAAAATCCTATTTGGGTTTTGGATGTAATTATAGGTTTAAGTAATTATTCTAAATATTAATAACTTACACAATTCTAGGGTTTGAGGTATTCCTATTTATTACAAAATTTTTTAAAAATATGACCCATTAATGGAAAATACAGGTAAACCATTATAGTAAGATTTTTTAAAGAGAAATTAATTTAAAACACTCTTAGAGAATAAAGCAATGTCCATTACAATTTGCAAGTGAATGATAACTAAGTGGGCTTTCTGCTTTTGGGCTTAATGTCATTTTTCATCATCTGAATTTATATTTCGAAATACAAAAAGAATCCTTCATTTCCTTCTTAACAGAAACAGCAATATCATAGACTACCATAACAGAAGCAGCAGTATCATAGACCACCATTATCTATGAAATGGTAACTCATCAAAGCCACTTTGAGTCAGGGTGGACCTCGGAGTAATGACACAGAGCCTTAAAACTGGAGCCTCTCTACCAGATGCAGTTCAGTGTGATATTCAGGACATCTACCAAGAAAGAGACAACCTACTATACACCTGTACCAAACATTATATATATATATATATATATATATATATATATATATATATATATATAAGATAAAATGCAAATAAGAAAAAAAGAGTATAAAACCTAAAATATACAAATTATGCACTTGTTAGGTTTGTTAGTTATGTAGTTTCATGTACATCACATAATCTTCAGGCAGAAAGCATTATATATATATATATGTTATCCACAGACAGACTGTTTCATTGTATCACAACTCTTCAGTGTGGCTAGACACACTGGACACTCGAAGCTGGGTTCAAAACCCGCCAAACTTTATGTTAGACCGATAATTTACTGCTCAGCCACTTTGACAGCCTACATCAGCATAAGAATTTAATACATTTTGTATTAACTTTTATTTGTTTACATTTTACGCTATCGGATACTGGAGTGCTCAATTCATTAGAAAAGCTTTGCATTTTGCGAGTGGCTGCCGTTAATTCCTTTGCCAGAGTGCTCAACTCTGGGAGGAAAAGGGAGAGAGAGAGAGAAATGATAAACAAGGTAATCCGAGAATAAGAATTTAATGTAAATTGTTGGATTTACTTCCATATATATATATATATATAGATAGAGAGAGAGAGAGAGAGAAAAGAAATAAAACAGAGGAGAAATTGAACTATTGGGGAGCTCGTAGATGATGATAAACAGATTACTTACTGCCACTTTCCTTGACAGTAGGTAAACTAGAGCCTGTTGGACCCATGTCTATATAAGTAACATCTGCACCAGGACTTCCAACAATTTGCTGCTGCTGCTGCGATTGTTGCTGCTGCTGCTGTTGCTGCGATTGTTGCTGTTGCTGCCCTGTGGATTGTGAAGCAGCAGTGGTTTTATTGCTTGGTTCCATCAACACGTAAGAACTGCCGTCTGAATAATCTGCCATTCAAAGAGAAATATAGAAACAATACAGAAACATGTAAATTTGTTTCACTAAACAGACACACAAATATACCAGTTAGATGGAGTCATGAATAATTTGTTTTAATAAACTATAATTCATTCACAAATAATTTAACAATAATTTCAATTAATAGTATATTCACCATTATTTTGAATGACCTTTTGCCATTTATCAGGTAGCTGGTTGATTCCTCTTAAGTAAAATTTAGCTGGTTTTGAGCTCAAAAAGTTTTCCACAAATGTTTTCAGCTGATCTTGAAAAAAGTTTTTTCTCATTTACAGCATTTTGTAGAAAACAACAAAGATGGAAATCACTCAATTCAAGGTCAGGTGAATATGATGGATGGGGCAGAACAGACCAACCTAAACCCAATATTTTTTCCTGTGTGATTTTTGCTCAATGTGACCTTGTGTTATCATAGAGAAGTACATTTCTCCTGTTGATAAATGCAAGGTGTTCTCTTAAATTTTCATGCACATGTTGCAACTATTGAGAGTATAAGTCAGTGTTGAGTGACTGATTTCTGTTCAACTTTTCTTCCATGAAGCTTTACCTTTGGAGTCCGCTGCAGAAATTCATTCTTGTCAATCCATTGCCTTTTGCAGAGAATATGAACTTGAAAAGACTCATCTTTTATCTCCTGTAATGATATTCTTGAGAAACAGGTCATTTCTCAGCCTTGAAAGAAGACTTGTCGCTATGGATATGCAATCTTCTTTATTGTTTGCGCTAAGAACATGAGGAAGCCAAATCCACAGCTTGCTCCCTTTCCCTATCTTTTTAAAGTGGCAGCAGATTGTGGATTAGGATATGTTTAAGTCAAGTGCTAACTCTCCAGTACTTTTGCATTCATTGTATTCCACTAATCCTCTTAAAACCTCATGATCGAGGTTTGACGAGCATACTAATCCGAGTTCATCACTCAGTGATATATTGCCAGAACAGAACTTTGAAAACCAGTTTTAGACTTGGCGATCAGTAATGACAATATATGCAGTAAAAATTTTCTTAGCCATTTCTACAGAGTTTTTTCTATTCTTAAACTCCCACATGACATGTCAAACATGCACTTTCAGTTTGTCTATATTAGGGGCATAAGATCATAGATTAAATTATGATGCATATTCTTTCACAACTAAAACAAGAATGACCAATGAAGGCAGCCTTTAATCAGGTAATTTCTAATTGCATTTCAAACACAGGAAGTTTGAAATGCATAGTTACAACTTGCTTTTAAAAATACAGAAACCATTTATGACCTTATATTTATTTATTTATTTATTGAAGAGTGTATATTTAGGTAACAACTTGTTATTAAGCCAAGTCTTATTAAAGACAATGGAACATTGTTTATTATCTTTAATTATAATTCTTTAAATCTTCTTGATATTTTTCTTGTATCGGAATCCAGGTGATAAAGAAATTGTCTCATATCTTCTGATGACAACCAAAATACTTAGGCAAAAGATATGGGGCAATTTCTTTGCCACCTGGATCCCGACACAAGAAAAATAACAAGAAGACTTGAAAAATTACAATTAAAAATAATAAACAGTGTTCCATTGACTTTAATAAAACTTGTCTTAACATATATATATAACAATTGCATAATCTTTCATAGATCATTGCTGTCTCTCACACAGCATTCCTCTGTTTGGGTGAGCAGTCATTTCCTAAATA
>CAUZXS010002030.1:32500-60000 GCA_963585895.1 Sepioteuthis lessoniana
TGTCTGCTATACTGGCATTAGATTGCTTATAGTAACTATTGTTAAGAGGTGGTTACGCATCTCAGAAGTGAACAGGTTCGTCGCTACTTAACTTCGGTAATATGAAGAGAACAGGTGCTTCAAGCGTGAATTAACCGTAAATCAGTTTTAGCGTTGATTTAAAAAAAATTTATTAGAATCAAGTCGAAAAGAGTTGTTTACCTTTAATCAGGGGGAGTAACTCTTCCCTTAAGAAAATGAATGCAAATAAATATTGCTTAAGAAAATTCCTATATAGTAATTTCATTAAAAAAAAAAAAAAAAAAAAAAAGGTTTTCCCTAAATTTGGGTTAATTTGACACAAGGCCACAAGAATAAAGCACTCAATGAAGATTGAACTCACTACAAAATGTGAGATAAGCTTGCCAACCAAGATAGTAAAGTAGATGTGTCTGTGTGTATCGACAGAAATAATTTCTTTTTTTCCTCTAATTTTCTTAACACTGATACAGAAATACTTAACATTTTGGGATAAAGTCTTTGATTCATATAAATTCATAGTATCATTATTCAATCATAATAGTTTCCTTGACTTTATTTTGTTCACTTTCTGATAAACTGCCATGTATCAAAAGAATATTTCTGATTTTGATATCTTGAACTTATTGGAATTGCTCAGCAAATGAGAAGTATTGTATGGAATGAAACAAGGGATAAGTTCATAGTTGATATTCCAGAAGAATACACTGCATGTAGAACTATTCAGACTAAAAGTGATCATTTGTAGCAAAATAGGTGTTATCATCCAACAAGGAATTTTCTATTCTTATTCATCCTTCAAATGAGTCACTTGATCAGTTTTATGGCACTAATGAAACCTGTCTAGATTTCAACATTTTTTGATAATACAGATAAAAAAAAAATCCCTTTAAATTCTACCAAACAGAGAAGACTTCCATTATGACTGAATTGTTGAAGTCTCTCTTTAATCTAGTCAAGATTTTCTTAGTTATAAATTCTAATAATAAATCTATTTTTCATTGCCAGTGAATATTCTATCCAAAATTGATCCTTTTTTTTTCTCTGTATGAGAAAAAGAAACTGCTGATGATCATTTCTGTAAGTTCTTTGAAACCCATTTTCCCAGCTTGAGAATTTTTTTATAAATTTTTCATAAACAGCATATGAATGTTGACAGATTGCAGAAACAACTCCATCATTATGCAGATAGTGTTGGAAATATTTGCGTGAACATTATTATGCATTTATTCACCTCTCCAAACAAGTAGGATGTAACACAAGGTTAATTTTTTTTAAGTGGACTTTAGCTATATCAGTTACCACACCAAGGTGATAGGTGCAGCCTGCCCTACTGTTTACCCATAGCTGGATGGAGAATCGTTGGAAGCATACCTTCTTTAAGGGTATTAGCACTGTGTGAAATGCAAATAGCTTTGTTCAGGATTTGAACTCTGGTTGCTGTGTTCATTTCCTACGATGATAACTACAAAGTGGGCTGAAAATTTCATAGGAAGATATCAGCTGTTGATGACTTTTTTGACCAGTGAAATCCAAGCACAGCAACACCATTAGAAAAACTTGAAAAATAAACCTCATTCGGTCACAGTCCATGACAATATCTTGGTCAGCCCATGAACTTTCAGCCGACACTGATATTATAAGCAACTGGGAATCAATTCATAAAAAAAATGAATACATAGATAGAATAAAAAAAGTGTTCCTACTTGACAGGTATTTCGACAGCAGGACTAGAGGCACAACTTTCTGCCGAGTAACTGCTACGGGAACCATGTGACTCTGTACTGTCTGAACGGAGTCGGTGGCCGACATATGTATAACAATCATAATGGCTGCAAGAAAACAAAAAAAAAAAATTTAAATGCTTTCAAACTATTTCTCATTTCTAATTCCTTTTTATCATTAAGTCTTTTTAATTACAAGTTATTCATAAGTTGCATGTAACAAGTTTCTATTACCAAATTTTAATTGACAAACATTGTAATATTTACACAAAGTGATTCTTTTTTAAAAAAAAATCAAGATCATTTAATCTGGAAAATTCTATCATGATTAGCTGCATAAATAATTCAGGTAAGACAAGCCCTCAAGATAGAGGAGGCGGCTTTTAGTTCTATACTTCCTAATTCCAGCTTCACACTACAAATTTTCATGGTCAGTAGGTGTTGTGTATACAACACATGTATATCACATACTCAGTAGCTGAATTTTCTTGTTGGACAAAATTAGAGAAATAAATCTTGTATTCACTTGTTATCAACACATAATAACGATTTTAAGTATTCTGATGATCTGACACACACACACACACACACACACGTATATATAACATTTTTATGACAGGGATATTAATTGGTTTTACAGTCAATCCTTGTTTGGTTATTTAATGTCCCTGTCAGTTTTTTTCTTCTTCTTCCTTACAAAACTGTTTATCATGAGAGTCAATATTTTTAAAGATAAATATTTTAAACAGGCTAGTTCTTTTGTAGAGACACTGTGCATATATATATATATATATATATATATATATACACACACACACGTGAAATAATTTTCTCACTTTTCTTAAAGAGGTGCACAAGAATTTGGATTAAATAAAAATTGAATTTTTGTTTTTTCCTCACCTTCCCGGACTTGAGCTAAGAGTAGGGGTGGCGGACGTCATGGACGACGATTTGTAACACATACTCTGTGGCCGCATTTTCTCGTTGGTCAGAGGAGGTATTCTATTCTTTCTGGGACTATTCAAAAAGAAAAAAATTAAAATTTAAAAACAAAACAAAAAAAAGTTTCCAATACATCTACTTTGATTATTTTTTACAATATAACATGTGGTTTCTACAACCATAAATACAGTTAGAGTAGCTGTTTACATAGATAAGTGAACTTTCTTATAGTGCCAAGCTTCTGAAGAGGTCTTCTCAGAAAAACCTTTATAATCAATATGCTTCTTTGATGGCTGAGCAAGGAAAAATCAAGTAATAATCAGACACGTAACCAAGTTAAAAGAAGTTTACTGTTAAAAAATTTAACAGATGTGATCTATAAGATAATGAGATCATGTGTGTGTGTGGTGTAACGGTTACTGTCTTAGGAAATGGACACAACCTGAGTTCAAATCCTGGATGAAGCTATTGGCGTTTCCCTTTGCACTAGTGCCCTTAGAAAAGGTATGAATCCATCTCTTCTCTTTCCAGCTATGGGTAAACATCAGGACAGACCAGGTTCTTTTCAGCCTTGATTTAGCAACTTGTCTAAAAGGAAAACTGAATTTAAACCAGCTGTACTCTGTTTAAAAATTGACCTTGTGTCACATCCTGTCAGTGGTGGAAGGGTTGGATAAATAAGGGCATCTTACACAGTTAACCGGCTCATTGGCTTAGCGAGTAGAGTGTTCATCAATGGTCCAGGAGATCAGGGTTCAATCCCAGGTTGAATCATACCTAAGACTCAAAAAAATGGTACTTAATATCTCCTTGCTTAACACTCAGCATTATGAAGGTACGTATCAAGGGTAAAGTGGAGCAATCCAGGAGAAAGAGTAGCGCCCTCCCCTACACCTCAGTGTAGTAGCTATTGAAAAGGGAGCCTTCAGGTCACCCTCGACTAAGGTTGCCAACTTTACTTTTACTTATGTAATTAGGTTAACAAGCTGGACAAGTAAACCATTGTTAGTGAGTTCGATTCTATCTAGATGCCCCAATTGTGTCATAACTAAGCAAAGCAAATAATTATACAAAAAGGGGACATTGAACTACTTGAAACAGAATAACTTACTTGGTTAGTAACATTATGAATGTTTAAATTATCAGATACCATGAATAAACCACATTTTTTGTTTGCTTTTTATTTGATGAAAAAACAAAAACAAAAAACAATGACAAGAAATTCGGCTGTGATGGTAACAAAGGTTATTGTATTTCAGCAAGAAAAAAAAAAAAAAAAAAAAAAAAAAAAAAAATGAACGATTTTATCTGTATTGAAAATCATTTTCAGAAAATATTCTGCTGATGAATATTAAAAAAAAAAACAAAAAAAAACTAATTTCTTACCACAAAACAAAAACACACAAATTTTCTTAAGTTTACACATGTAGAAAAAAGTCGTACATTTATTTGTGTCTAACGAGGAGGTGCTGAGAGAAATGATCGCTAAAAAAAGATAGAGTTACTTCCCCTGTCTCATCACGTGAAAACCAATCCCTGTAATGTGTGTGTGTGTGTGTGTGTATGTCGCTGTATTCAATGTCTTAAAATGAAGTTTAGGAATTAGATCGTGTGTGTATTTGCCTCGCTGTTGTATGTACAATTAACGAGAGAAAAAAAAAAAAAAAAAAAAAAGAAAAGACAAATGAAATTTAAGAAAAGTTCACAAGACAAACTCATAACCTACATAATAGTCAGCCACTTTTCGTAAACAAGTAGTAGTAAATAACAAACGTCGACAGAAATAAAATGCTAAACATAAATAAAAGAAAATGTAAAAGTGTGTTTAAATAATACGCAATGACTGATGGAAAATTTGAATATTCAAGGTTACAGCTAGAACAAATGTTATTTATAGAGTTGGTTTTAATATTTATTTCTTAACTATTAGTTTTAATGTTGGTATATGAGGAAAAAAAAATTTAAATACACAAATTGAAAAGAAATTCATCTGTGAGGAATAAAACTTGTTAGTCTAAAAAGTAACTGATAACATCATTTAAAAAGGTTTAAATGTAGAAGGAAAGTTACACTTTTAAAATTTGATTGTAAGAAATAACAAAAAATTAAAATCAATTTTGAACAGTAAGAACAAAAAGAGAAGTGTGGGAAGCAAGGAGAAGGGGAAAAAGTATTTGTGAGGGATTAGTTACCTACAAAGTCGAACACAGATTTAGCAGAAAGGTACAATTATGGAGTAACTACAGAGGATGAAACACAGTACTATATATATATATATATAGCAAGTAATATCTGAGACCAACTTGCTAACCACTGCCCTAAATTAATGTCCATTTCTGTAAGGGATGATGATGGTAGAACTAAAAGACAGATTACAGCAGCCAGTAAGAGCAATATCAAGAGAATTAATTTGAAGACAAACAGAAAGACAACAATAAAAAAAAAAATCTAGAAAACAAAAATCAGAAGAAAAACTGCATGGATACTTCAAGTGACAAACTGAGGAAATGGCACAGGAGATGACCTGGATAGGGCTAAGCAAAGGAAACCTCAAGAGAGAAACTGATTCTGAAGATAATGTCTTAAGGATTAATTAGAGTGAAAACTGATGACACACAATAAAATAGCAAGTGTAGGATATGTGGTGAGAGAAGTGAATGCAGCCAACTGGTGCAAAAGGAATACCAGACAAAGCATGACTGGGTGGGAAAGGCAATCGACTGGGAATTGTGCAAGAGATTGAAATTTGAACAAGCTGACAAATGGTATAATACACAAACCAGAATCTGTCCTACAAAATGAGACCCATAAAATACAAATGGATCATGCAGTCCTGGCCAGAAGACAGAACCTAGCATTAATAAAAAAAGAATTATCATCTCAATTTTTGCTGTCCCAGCGGATCACAAAGTGAAATGATAGACAAATACTAGGCCCTTGCCAGAGAGCAGAAGAATCCATGGAACATGAAAGTGACGGAGATATCAATAGCAGATGGAGCATTTGGAATGGTTCCCAAAAGCCTGGAAAAAGACTAGGGAAACTGGAGATGAGGGGAAGAATTGAGACGATCCACACAACAGAATTGTTAAAATCAGCTTAGATACTTAAAGGACTCCTGAAGATCTGATGTCACACAGACTTCAGCAAAAGACCAACCGTTATATTTTGTGTGTGGTATATAAATGCAAATATAACAGTTATATGTTTTGCAACCATATTAAAATAGAAGGTAGAATTCTTAAGATTATATTTCAACAGATTTAGAAGCTGAGAGGGTGAGAAAAAGATTTATCTCAAAAATAACTTTCTAATGACATTGTTAGAATAAAAACAAACAATAAAAAGAAAAAAGAAAAGAAAATTAAAAACAGTGTATCATCACTGTTTATTGTTTTCTATTCACATATCAGTCAAAGGCCAGGTTAAAGTGTAGATCAGATAAAATAAATTCAACCAAAAAAAAAAAAAAAAAAAAAAAAAAAGAAAAAGGTTAGTGATCTTGGTATCTTAAAGCAGGCAAATATTAAACACTAATGTAATTTTGAACAAGGAAAAAAAAATGCACATATATTTCTTCAATATATTACAATTAAACATTGTAGCTAATAAGGCTATTTTATTGAAAGAGATTTTTTTTTTGGTTTGGTTGTTTAATAGCATATCAATCTTTATGGGTTATTTAATGCCAATGCCATCCTTGTAGAAAAAATAGTGATGGTATAATTTAATCCATAGCTGGAGAGATAAGGGATTCAGACTTTTCCCCAAGGATATTAGTCTATCATCTCTCATCATCTTGTCATGCCACTAGCACAGATATCCCTGACCCTCTCTCGACACTTTTCCCTATCGTTCATCGCCTCTGGCAGGTCTTCAGGGCTACATCCCGTATCCTCACATAGCTGCTGAATGTATGTTCATGCTGGTCGTCCTGCTTTTGCCCGGCCATATGTGGGGGTCCATAGGAGTACATCACTTATGAGTAATAGCACAAGTAGAGTTTGAACTCGCTTACTACTATCTCATAGTCTGGCACATTAACCACAACACCATAAGGGAGGGGACTTTTCCTCCAATAACATCACAGGGACTCCCCTGTCTTTAGGACTGTGTTCATTTGTTGCAAATGAGTATCAGTTTAATTTCACTTCATATGCTTTACAAATAGTTTGACTCTACAAACTCTTCTATTCTCGGTCAGCCTGTTAGCAAGGCTTAGACTACAACAACTATATCATCTTGCAGAGAGGTAAAACTCCCCCCGCCAAAAAAAAGTTGTGTCCTGGGTATGGCACTAGACTGCATCTGATGGTGAGGCTCCAGTTTTGGAGGTCAAAAGAGTTTACAGTGCCCCTTCATTGCCATTACTCCCAGGTCTACTCAAGACTGAAATTTGTTGCATCTATTAGGCTCTCATCTATGGCTCAAATAGATCTGTTCAAATATTATTTGTATTTGATAGGGCCAAATAGAAAAAAAAACCCTCTTAAGAAACAACCACATAAAAATGTAAATAGGAATGTGCAATGAACAGGATTTCTTCACCATGAGACATAAAAATAACCCTAGAAAGGGTTGATATGCTTTTAAAATCAAAATCTTTGACACCTGGGTGCACATATTTAGTTACAATAATGCATATTGGTGCAAGAATATCTGCATGAGTATGTAAGTAAATAGACATAGTATATATGCATGTGAGGTGAGCATATCTGTATGAGTGTGTGTGGATATAGGTAATATGTACGCATGTACACGGATATCTGAGTATATATGCATGCAAGTATATGAATATGTGTGCACATAGGTGTAGCATGTATGTATGTATACATATGGATCTGTGTGTATAGTAAAATTGATAATAAAATCGAAAAAGAAGTATTTCTCCAAGGGGATAAATGGGTTATTCTTTTATATAAATCAAAGTTTTTAATGCTGGTACAGTCAGAGAGCAGTAGATAATGAGCAAATTTAAAAAAATAAATTTTAGTTCTGGGAAGTCCAAATAAGAAAGCATTTTTCTTTTCTGGAAGTCAAGGCTCCATATATTCAAAGGTATGTGAATGTGTGTGCACATAGGAGTGGCATGCATGTATATATATGTATGTACATGGATGTGTGTGCATCATATTTACCAACCCCTCCGCTCGAGCAGGACACGACACAAGGTCAATTTTTAAGAGGAGTTTAACAGGTTTGAATTCAGAGTTTTCCTTCTCCTAGACTAGTTGCCTCACCAAGGCTGAAGAACCTAGTCTGCCCTACTATTTACCCATAGCTGGAGGGAGAATAATTGGATTCATACCTTTCCCAAGGGTATTAGTGCTATGTGAAATGCAATCAGTCACGTTTAGGATTTGAACTCGTGTCGCCGTGTCCATTTCCTACAACAATAACCATCACACCACGGGCACCTCAAATGTATGTGTTTGTATAAAGTAAAGTAAAGTAAAGTTGGTGACTGTAGTCGAGGGCGATCAGAAAGTTCCCTTTTCAAAAGCTACTATACCAAGGTGTAAGGGAGGATGCTACTCCTCTCCCTGGATTGCTCCACTTTACCCTTGATCATCATCATCATCATGTCGTGCTGGTAGCACGGATATCCCTGACCCTCTCTCGCCACTTTTCCCTATCGTTCATCGCCTCAGGCAGGTCTTCTGGACAACATCCTGTATCCTCACATAGTTGCTGAATGTATGTTCGTGCTGGTTGTCCTGCTTTTGCATGGCCATGTGTGGGGGTCCATAAGAGTAAATCACTTGATACATACCTTATATCGCGGAGTGTTAAGCAAGGAGGTATCAAGTACCATTTTTAAAGTCTTTGGTATGATGCGACCTGGGATTGAACCCAGGTCTCCTGGACCATTGGTGAAAGCTAAACAAGTTAGTGAGGTTGGCAGATATAAATAGATGATAAAAAGAGAAAATTTTCTTGATGGCGTTGAAAGCGTTTCTCTATCAAATGTTCATAATAAATAAAAATCTTTTATACTAATACAATCAGGTCAGTAGCCAAGGATATCATTTTTAAAGTACTTTAGTTCTGAGAGGTCCACGTGAGGAGGGGGTGATTTTCCAGAAAGCCAGTGTCCATACATTCCATATTTACCAACCCCTCTGACTGGGCAGGATATGACACAAGGTCAATTTTTAAGCGAAGTTTTGACCAAACCCAGTGACCGATAGATGTTCTTTTGGAAAGAATCAAAATGAGAGACATCGACTCACTGGTAAGACAGGACAAGCGGCAACAAATACTGATAGATAATAAGCAAAATATGTGCTTCCTAAAATAAAATTTGATTTTAAACTTAATTGTTCAAAGTTGGCTTGTTTGTAAGGTAATATTGAGCACGCTGTATTGTTTGAAGCAATTAAATGATCCAAAATACACAGAATTGAAGATTATCAATATGCCACTTTTTTAAAAAATTGTTACAAGAAACAGTGCTAAACTTTCATCAGCTGAGACCCTTACACATATATTAAATTCGTAATGGTGTTAAAGGCATTTGCTTTCAGATGTAAATGAAAGCAAATGCCTTTAACACCATTACAAATGTAAGCCACAAAAAGGAACTTTTGCTCTGTATGTCTTCATACTTTGTCAAGTGGCAAAAGCTGCTGGTTGGTGGCTGATGAGGACAGGTTATCACATGTGCTTTCACACATTGTATGATAAATTTTAAGATTTGTTTTTGATGAATTAGTATTTATTAAAATTAATGATAAAATAAAAAATATATTAAGAAAATTAGACTCTGAGGGTGTGTGGCCCAAAGCTATTGCTTATCTTAAACTACAGTACTGACTGCAACAATGAAATATTCTAAGAAATTCAAAAGAGTTCAATTTTTCACTAGTTTATGAGTCATTTGAACCTGGAAAAAGTTGAGTAACCTTGCTGGTATTACTGAATAAAGTAAATAAGAGGATCATTTCAAAAGATAATAAAGCCAATAATGTTCAAAAACAAAGCTGTATTAGATAAGAGAGAAGATAACCAGTAGATTGGAGAGGATTCCCATCTCTTGTGCAAATGTCCTTGGAGAGAGAGAGAGAGAGATTCCCTGATATTTCTATCAGTAAGTGGACTTTTCCTTATTTGGGTAGATGGGTGAAACCAAACTGAAATCTAATCTAATCAAAAAACTTTGCAACCTCATCCAAAGTTGACCACTTGACTGAAATAAACACACCAAAAATTAAAAAAAAGAAAAAAAGTCAGTTAAGGGCCAACCAGGTAAACAACTAAATGTTGATATTTTACTATTTGAAAAAAGGATAGTTCAGTGGGTTGCTGAAAAGTTCTTGGCCCAAACAAAAAGAGAATGACATTGTTTTTTTGTTTTTTTGGTTTAAAGAAACTTAAGTCAGGTGTGTTGAAGTTTGAGACAAATGTGATTCATTTTTTATTTATTTATTTTTTGCTTAATAGCATATCAACCTTTGTGGGTTATTTAATGCCAAATGTATACATGAAGAATTGTAGTGGTACTATTTAACCCACAGTTGGGAGAATAAGTAGGTGGGGGTCATACTTTCCCCATGGGTCTGAAAGTGAATGTAAAAGCATAAGTGGAGTTTGAACTCGCATACTTCAAGGTTGCAGTTCAGTACTTAAGCCACTACGCTATATGGACACTCTCCAGATGAATCTGTGGAATGGCAGCTAAATTTTCATTTTCCACATCTTTTCAGCACTCCTTCATATTCAGTCAGTGATTTTGACAGGTATTGAAACATTTCTCCAAATTTTACAGTAAACAAAATAAATAAATAAATAAAAATCCATGCAATCATTGCGATGTTGAAGAGTAATTGGCTCAACTAAGAAGGGAATAATTTTTTTTGTAGTAGGTAATGAAACTTCTGAAATAATATACCAAGCATGTTGCTAAAAGTATCTGCTCTTTCCAAGAGGTTATCCATCTAAATATTGACCAGGCTCATTGTTGCTTAAGTTTTTATTTACTAATCTTTACCTGCTCTTCCTGAATGGTCACCCATTTAAGTACTGACCAGGCTCATTGTTGCTTAACTTTAGTGAGCAGGCATTTAGTCAAGCTAAAGAGTTATCTTTGAAGCACCTCAATTTTTCATTTAACCACTTTACATTCGACAAATGCCCAAAGAGCCATCAAGTGCTGTCAAAAAGGAAAGAACTTGAAACGTAAGTGCGGTCAAGTACAGACCAATTAATGAGAAAACATAAATGTTCCAACATTACCTGAGCTGCTGACCTTCACTGACCGTACGAGATCTGTTAAAAGGGTATTGGTCAGAGTTGAACATTGAAATACTCTCTGAGGAATGTTCATTATTTGTCCACTGTGGAGGGACAATTGACTTCCCCGAGCTGCTACAGCTACGACTTCGGAAACTGCCAGATTCTGCATTGTTTGCTGGATTTTTCATTTCCCTGGAAAGAAAAAAAAAAAAATAGAAATATCCCAGATTTTCTTTTTTACAAACAGGTAAAAATGTTTAAATGGCTCCATTTTTAGAAAACACCAAAATATCAACAGCTATATCAAACAAGGAATTTTATTCAACTTTTAAATGAGGGCACCACTCTTGGTTTAGTGATTAACAAACTAAGCTAGCAGACCATTAAAAGTGAATGATTCTTGTCAGGTGCCCCATACTTCTGGCCTGGAGCCAAACTAAGCTAAGCTTAATAAATCTTGTTGACCAGTAAAGGGTCCGGAAGAAAGACATGAACTTGGGTTTATATGGAACAAAGTATATTAACGAAAGTATAATACAACATAGGTAAAAGGTGTTGAACGTCAGTCTGACTGCCAAAGTGTTAAGCTGGAATAAACTTCACCACCGAGATGAATATTCTCCCGGTATTAATAGCAACAAGAAGAATTCATTACAGTCTGCAGGTTGGGTACCATAACAATAAATGACTAGGGCATTGGTCTTAGTGTAATGGTTAATGAGCTAGGCTAGCAGATCATTAAAAGTGAGTTCAGGTCTAGCCTAATGGCAATGAAGGGGCACTCTACATTACAGGAGACTCATCACCAAATGCAGTTTAGTGTCATATCCAAGATTAACTTTTGGTGGGGAGAGGTGTCTTATCCCTCTGCACAGGATACAGACATCATGTTCTAAGCCCAGCTAACAACTGTTTAGTAAGGTCTGGTGATAAGGGTAGTTTCAATCAGGAAAGCTATTAAAAAAAAACCCAAAAACTGCAGGAAATCTATAGCCCTGAAATGTCCGAAAATTTTTGAGTAAAACCATTGTTTATGGAATCCTTGATGGTGTCTTTAAGCAATGTGTGTTCAATATTGACTTAAACATTTTCTTTTTATATTTATTCTGATTGTTAGTCCTAATTAAGCAATAATGCTATGTAATTATTTTATATCTCCAGAAGCGTTAGCAATTGATTGCAGAAAGCTAATAAGCAGGAACTGGGGCAGCAGCAGCAGTAGTGTTGGTGATTGCTTACAGGAAGCTAACAAAGTTAATTTCTTGATTGTTTTAGCTTCCTGTACTGAATAATACCACACACTCCATTCCCATGTTCACAAATCAGAGAAATAACATTATTCCAGCTTTCATCATCTGTTCACCTTTTTTTCTCTTTCTTTGGACATTTTCTATGAAATCAAGATTGTTGTTTGGCTTGGTTTATTTGTTTAATGGCACTTTAATTCCTTATGGGTTATTTAATGCAAAAATTTGATTCAGTTCTGAACATTTAATTATAATCAATGTTCCATTCGTATCCTTTTTTGAAATCATACTTTTTTTTTAAATTGTTTTTTTTTTCATTTGTCTATAATAATCATTTTTTTGCAGTAACATGGTTGCAAGTATTCTGATCCAATACTAATAATTTTCAAACAGATATATTTGGCCCCATAGATGCACCTCTAATGGATACCAGCACTCTGGTTTGGTTTGGTTTGGTTTGGTGGCATACCAACCATTCTAGGTTATTTAATGCTAAATCCTCTTTACTTGTAAATATAAGTCAACAAATAGTTCCAAATATAGTATGTATCACTAACAATTCAATTAAACATCAGTCATTTGTTTACACTCAGTTAAATGGTTAAACAGTTCTATTTCTAATAATTTAATTCAGCGTAAGTCATTTGTTTGCACTTGGTTTAAATGTTAAACAGTTCTATTTGACCTACAGGTAGGACCCTATCAGGTGCTACCACTCCAGGTCAGAGTGGACCAGGGAGTAATGGCAATGAAAGAGTACTCTGAATTCCCCAAAGCTCCTTGCTATCAGAATGTTTAGTGCCATATCCAGAACATACATTGGGGGGGTTATTACCCCTCTGCAAAAATGCACTCAGTATATTCTACAGCCCTAGCCAGCTGAGCTTCAGCATTCAAGGTCAGAGTAGACCAGGGAGTAATGGCAACAGAAGAGCGCTTCACTTTCCCAGAACTGGAGCTACACTACTGGTTGTACCCTAGCGTCATACTCGGAACACCTCATTGGGAGGGAATCCTATCCTACTACAAAGAAAGCTGTTGGCATATTCTAAGCCCAACCAAGCGATCACAATTGTAGCACTATTCTATAAAGAGAAAGAAGTTGAAAATTACATTTCAATTTGTTTTTCTTAAGAAACATAGGTTGGTTTTTACAGCATGTCAACTCTAGGCTAATACCAAAGTCACTCTTTTTTAAAAAAACAATCATCTGGTTTTAAGTAAATGATTTTAACTTTAAGAAACTACTCTTAATACTAATAATTCATACAATTATATATATGGTTTCAAGTATCTAATCCAATATAATAATAAACATTTGTTTGTACAGTCATAAAGTTCCAAGTATTCTTATCTAATATAAATAATTTACACAGTTGTAGGGTTTAAAGTATTTCTATCAAATACTAATAATTTTCAAACAGTTCTATTTGACCCATAGATGGCACCCTAATGGGTTCTTTAGAACTCCAGAACTGGAGCCTCACCAGTTTAAGGTCATACTCAGGACATTCCGTTTTTCCTTTTCCTTTTGGTGAGGTGAGGTATTACCACATCTGCAAGGAATGGATTCAGCATATTTTAAACCCCACTGACAATGTGACTTTAATGAATGTGAATTTTTCTGCGAATCAATCACAGTTGATAAATATTAACCTTCATTCAAGTTAGAGTCCATTCAAGCCATTATTTTAAACTTTTCTATTTTGGACCAACAACTGATTTGGAAGAAAAAATAAATTTCTCTGTATACATGGATTGAAAATAAAATTCTAACAGCCTGAATGCAAAATGAAATTTACTCAAGATTAAATGTAAAGGTAATACAGATGAATTACTATATTTACCCAACCCCTCAGTTCAGGCAGGATATGACACAAGGTCAATTTTTAAGCGGAGTTTAACAGGTTTGAATTCAGAGTTTTCCTTCTCCTAGACTAGTCGCTGCACCAAGGCTGAAGAACCCTGTCTGTCCTACTATTTACCCATAGCTGGAGAGAGAATAAATGGATTCATACCTCTCCCAAGGGTATTAGTGCTAAGTGAAATGCAATCAGTCTCGCCCAGGATTTGAACTTGTGTAGCCATGTCCATTTCCTACGACGATAACCATTACACCACGGTCACAATACAGATGAATTACAGTAAATGATCACACATGGTGGTAGGGTCAATATGTGCACAGGTTCAACCAACATGGAAGATGAGGGGAGTGGGTGTAAGAACAGAATTCAGAGCCCATGCACATACACCAATCTTCAGGGAGTTGAAGGTTAACTTTTTCATCAGTGTATGTTGTTTTCAGTTCCAGTTTTAATATTTTAGTAAATCATGGATAATCATTATAAAATACTAATAAAAATTGTTTAAGGTAACTAATATAACATGAAATAAGTTGGAAAAAAAAATAAAAAAAGGAAGAGAGAGAAAGTGAGAAACATTCTTCTCACCCATCTCCCAACATTTAGATATTTAGCTAAATTATTACTTACCCAAGAATACAGTCATGCATGTTACGGGCAGTGGCTTGGTCTTCCACTTGCATCCATAGCTCTCCATGTCCTGTCGGGGCTAAGCGTCCAACTTCCATGAAAAATAAGCAATCACGATGACCACAACGGCGAATATAACCAATCTAAAGAAAGAACGAAAAAAAAAAAAAGGCTGGTTTTATGTAGAATCTACGGGCATTAAGTTATATTTCGTTGATTTAATATCAGATTATTCAATGTGGAAGTCAGTCAATATACTTGTATATAATGCATCCTCCACTTTTTTTTTGAAATATTGAAGTTGATTGGTTTTATGGCATATCAACCCTTCTTAGGTTATTTAATGTTATTTATCGGGACATTGGCCTAATGAGTCGAGTGTTTGTCAATGGTCCAGGAGGCTGGGGTCCAATTCCAGCTTGAATCATACCAAAGACTCAAAAAATGGTACTTGATGCATTATAAGGTAAGGATCAAGGGTAAAATGGAGTAATCCAAGGAATGGAGTAGCACTCTCCCCTACACCTTGGTGTAATAGCAATTGGAAAGGGAGCCTTTGGGTCACCCTTGACTAAGGTCGCCAACTTTACTTAATTGCTTGCAAGTAATTATATAGTTTCAAATAACAATTCATATTAATAATAATCTGAAAACAGTTACATCTTAAAGTAATAATCATCAGTACAAATAATTTGTACAGTAATATATTCAATGCATTCTCATATACATTGCAGCTCACTGTTTATCTGTGTAAAAAGCAGTGAATATACTTGTGTATATAATGGATATTCAATTAAAAAAAATATATCAAAGTTGGTTGGTTCTCCAGCATGTCAATTATTGCTGGATTATTTAATACCAAATAAACTTTTCTTAAGCAATTAGATCGTTTCAAGTATCTATTCCTATCAAGTAATCATTTGTTTTCACAGTTATAGGGTTTCAAGTATTCCTATCAAATACAAATAATTTTCAGAACCGATCTATTTGACCCTAACAAATACAACCACCCCATGTCAGAGTAGACCTGGGAGTAATAGAAATAATAAGGTGACTCCATATTCCCCAGAGTTTCAATACCAGACACAGCCATACACAGGAACCTCCCCTCCCAAATTTAAAAATAAAACTTCTGTGAGGAGTTTTTTTCCTCAGAAAATTTTCTTTGGTTACATACATGATAATGGAGCATGATTTCAAGGCATTAGTTTTTGGAACAACCAAAAATGAGATTTTTAATAAAGGGTTCAATTCACAACAAAAGCATAATGATCATCTAGATACTTCAATGCCTGTTTAGTCAAACCAAATCTTTTGTCTTAACAATATAAAGAAGACATTTAGATAGATTAGATTTGGTTTTGTTTCCTTGCTTAATTGCATATCAAACTTCATGGGTTATTTAATGCCAAAGATATCCTTGTAGAAGAACAGCAGTGATACTATTTAAATCATAGGTGAGGGGAGAGAGCCATACCTTTCCCAAGGGCATTAGTCCAAAAGTGAACATAATAGTGCAAGTAGAATTTAAACTCTCTCACTATGATGTCACAATCTAGAACATTAGCCACTACACAATGGTATTCCCACCCCCATTCAGATAGGAAAAGGCAATCAGATTGAATTTTTTGTTCCTTTTTTATAAGTAAGTAAAGTTGGCAACCGTAGTCGAGGGTAACCCGAAGGATCCCTTTTCGATAGCTACTACACTAAGGTGTAAGGGAGGGCGCTACTCCTTTCCCTGGATTGCTCCAATTTACCCTTGATAGTACCTTATAATGCAGAGTATTAAGCAAGATAGCATCAAGTACCATTTTTTGAGTCTTTGGTATGACTCGACCTGGGATTGAACCCAGATCTCCTGGGCCATTGGCAAACACTAACCAGGTATAGACAAATCAGATGAAGCCAAAATTTAGTTTTGTTCAAAGCCCACTAAAATAACAGAGTGAAAAGTTTACTTACCTGGAATGTGACCTCAGGAATTTCTGAATTAAGCCGTACTAAACTGACCTCTCGATTGGTCAGGCAGAGACGGAACTGACCAGTCATATTCTTTGTCCCTCCAAGACCTTTGGGCTTCATGGTCACTTGCCATACATATTCTGGAAAAAAAAAAAAAGGAAATTACTAGAAAATTGTGTATATAGAAAAACATTAGCTGGAAATTAATAGAAATATATCTAAGGATTTTCAGGGAAAACTCGATCCACTTAACCTCATACCAACTAATGTAGAATAGACTCAAACTCATGAGAATACAATGGTAGTGTTGTTGAAGACAGGCAGAGCATGACTGTGTCACAAATTCTTCTAGCCCAGTCTGCTGGGGCTGTAGAATAGACCAACATCATTTCTGTAGAGGGATGAGACCACCCTTCTCAACGAGTGTCCTAGATGTGACACTAAACAATCTGATAATGAAGCTCCAGTAATGCTGGAGTTTTGAGGAATTTGTGGTTTGGTTTGGTGACATATCAACAATTATTGGTTATTTCATGCCAAATTCTGTTTTTTTTTAAATATATATGATTTGTAAACACATTTTGTAGATACATGCAGTTAAATGATCAAACAGTTTTATTTCTAACAATTCAATTGAGCATAAATCATTTGTTTGCACTCAGTTTAAATGTCTAAAAGTTCTATTTAACCCATAAATAGGACCCTATTAGGTGCTTTGACTCCATGCCAGAGTGGACTTGAGAGCGATGTCAATGAAGGGTTACTTTGCATGAAAAGAAAAAAAAGTATTTCAAATCAAAATCATCAGACTGATTAATGTATTTATCCAACTGCCTAGCCAGGAGAAGGGTGTGACACAAGGTTAATTTTCAAACAGAGTAAAGTTAGTTTAAATTAAGAGTTTTTCCTTCTCTTAGACAGGTTACCTAAAGAATTTGAGATTATTATTTTGAAAAATAACCCCAACCAGTCCAATAAGAAATGTAAAAGTTTTGGTCAAAAATCTTTTCAGGAATTTAAGTTTCATTAAAAATAAAACATAAAAGATGATTTTGATTTGAAAAAGCTTTTTTTCTTTTTTTTTTTTTAAAACTCATCTACTTCCTTACAACCAGAAATGGAAACTCTAAGAATTGCATCCTTTGTATATTAGAACAATGGAAATGTGATGCTTCAAATTTTTGAGAATACAATGGTAGTGTTGTTGAAGACAGGTAGAACACGACTTTTTGTCACAAATTCTTCCAGTCCAGCCTGCTGGGGCTGTAGAATAGACCACTCTCCTTAACAAGTGTCCTGGATGTGACACTAAACAAGTTGATAGTGAACCTCCAATAATGCTGGAGCTTTGGGGAATGCAAAGTAACCCTTCATTGCAATAATAGCGTTAGTTTAAATTAAGAGTTTTTCCTTCTCTTAGACAGGTTACCTAAGGAATTTGAGATTATTATTTTGAAAAATAACCCCAACCAGTCCAATAAGAAATGTAAAAGTTTTGGTCAAAAATCTTTTCAGGAATTCAAGTTTCATTAAAAATAAAACAAAATTTTTTAAATTATCCCCCTGCAAAAAAAAACTTGTTAATTCAAAATCAAAAGTCACCAAAAATCCTTGATATTATTAAATGAGCCTTGAAAAATTCTGTACTAATCAAATACAGATTAATTAAAAATACACAATGAACTTCTTATCAATAAATTTGATTTCCTTAAATGTTTGGTACACAAGCACCTACATAAAAGTGCATTAATTCATATTTAACAAAATACCAGATGAATGGAAAAAATAAGCAGGGTTTATTATAATAAGTGAAAATAATTTTTAGAATTAAGACTGAATGTTGATGCTGACTAAATTTTAATTTCAGCTTGTTCCACTTCAAAACATTCCATAATATGAGGGTCAGCAGAAAAGTTCATAGGCTGACCAAGATACTCATAGAATGTGACCAAATGGTGTTTATTTTTTTGACAGTCTCCTTTGTGATCCACACACTTTTTCCATAGGTGTTGCAGTGTTTGGATCCCATTAGTCAAAAAGATATCAACCGTAGATATGATATCATCACATGAACTTTTCAGCCCACCACTGTATATAGAAGTAAATCTATACCACAAGGTTGATAAATAATTTTCCAATATCATTTTTTGCACTATATTAGAGAAGTAGAGGTGTCATGATATGTTAAGGAAATAAAAGTGTCTTTGTAAATTACTCAGCATGATTATAAAAGTTTTATTTTGGGGAAATTTAGGACTTAATATAAAAATACCCGTTCAATAACATTCACTATGTATCTAACTTACTCCACCATGGGCAGGATGTAATACAGTCAATTTTGAAGCAGAATACAGCTGGTGTGAATTCAGAATCTTCCTTCTCCTAGATTAGTTGCCTTACCAAGACAGAAGAACCTAGTCTACCCAGTTATTTAACTATAGCTGAAAGGAGAACAGATGGATCCATGTCTTTTCTATGGTCATTAGAATGAAGAGAAATACAAACAGCTTCACCAAGGATTTGAACTTGGATTGCTAATTCCATTTCAATAACTGTTATACCAAGTGTGGCACCTTTTTATGTTGATTGGAGAAAATGTGCATCAACCAAATCATCTTGAAAATATGACTTATCATCCTGACTTCAAAGTTAGATTAATCCACAAAGAGCATCTTCTTCAGATTTATGACTATCATTTTTCTTCCAACAAACTTGTCCAGTCATTGCCTCCAATATGTGAAAAGTATAAAAAGAAATTCCTTGAATTAAAACCAGAATTGTTCTCTTATGATGGAATAAACAATCTACCTGAAGAGTTCACAGAACATGAAGGAAAACATTTTGATTATAATGATGCCAGGAATTAATGCGAATTAAAGATTACATCAAGATTAGAAAAAAGTAAATCAACAAATAAAAGTGATTTTTTTTCTTTAATCCAGCCACCAGACTTTGAAGGCTTCAGAGTCAAATCTAACCATTTGATTTATTAAGACATCTCTATCCATTTTTTTAATTACAAGAATGGTGAGAAGAAAACATGATATTAAAACAAAAAACAACAAAAAACTGATACCCCCACTAAGAATTAAACCTACGCATAAATGGATCAGCAATTGAAATTATAAATTATCATCGCAATTATCATTGATATTTTTTTGTGGGGTTGCAGAATAGCAGGAGATGAAATGGGGGAGGATACATACAGCTGAACATAATTAGAAAGAATTAATAACAATTATTCAAGTGCATTTAGAACAATCAGTAAAATATTAACTGTATAAATTGTCAGTTGGTGGACAATATTTTTGTAAGGAGAAGCCATAAGTGGTTTGTATCCAATTGAAAAGAGGAAAATCATCAAATAGTTTGTCTTTTTTTTGTTTTGTTAGATTCTTTGGAGTGGGAACAGTAAAGTGTCAAAAAGGAATGTGTATGTGAGAGAGAGAGAGAGGGAAAAGAGAGTTTGGAAAATTAGATTGACAAATTTTGCTCTTGGAATTTTGATGATGGTATTCCAGTAGTGAAATATGTCAATACACATGAACAGATATATACATAGTCACACTCACATGTATACTTATACACACGCATATATATATATATATATATATATATATATATATATATATATATATATATATATATACACATACACACACACACACACACACACACGTGGTGCATTCAATAAGTTTCCAGACTTTTTTTGTACAGGCATTTAAAATTATCGTAAACTCTTGAAAATTCACTATGTTATTGCTATATGTCTTATGAGATGACCAATTTTTATAATTTCAGGTTCAAATGAACAGCTACAGCAGCAATTGGAATACACCCTACTAAAGCCAGTTGTCACAGCTGGTGAATTTCAAAAATGCAATCTGGACGTGAGGAAGAACGATATGCAATAAAATTGTGTTTTAAACTTGGAAAAAAATGCCACAGAAACATATGGAATGCTTCAGACTACTTTCAACCATCTTGCATGAATCAAGCATCAGTTTTTGAGTGGTATAAGAGATTCAAGGAAGGCACGGAGTCTGTGAGGGAGGATGAGAGGTGTGGGAGGAGTAAGGAAGTCAATACACCAGAGTTCATTGGCCAAAGGGTTAGGGTTACTATGTTGAGGTTTTAAAGGAGTTCAGGAAGAGATTCCTAGGGAAGAGGCTAGCACTCTTCAAATCGGCTCAGTGGCATTTCCACGAGGACAATGCACCAGTCCACAACTCCATCCTTGTCACAGACTATTTGACCAAGATAGGCATCAAGACAGTTCCTCACTCTCCCTCTAGTCCAGACCTTGCTCCCTGTGTTTTTTGGTTATTCCCTAAGCTCAGAGGCTGTCAGTATGAGACAATTGAGGAGATGAAAGAAGCTGTGACGAAGGTCATTGACATGCTCACACAAGAGGACTTCTATGGAGCCTTCCAGAAGCTGTTCGAATGATACAACAAGTGCATTGCAGCCGGAGGAGATTACTTTGAAGGGGACTAGAGTTTCATGTGTGTACTATCAATAAAAGTGCCCAGATGAAAAAAGTCTGGAGACTTATTTAATGATCCTCATATATATATATATATATATATATATATATATATATATATATATACACATACACACACAGTAATTTGCTGAGCTTTTTGGTTAGATGTGGCACAAGGCCAGATGTATAGGGCACCCATTGAGATTCAAACTCACTCAAGGTTTGTTAATCTAGCTTGCTAACCATTACACCACCTGAGGCAGCTATTACATGCATTCTATATATATATATATATATACACACACACACTCACACATTCAGATATACATACTCATATATAAACACAATCACACATACACATGTATATATACAAGTCGGCTTAATAACAGTTAACACAAAGTAGTGATTTCTTTGTGAAGTTAAAATGATAAATGAATCTTAAAACCAAAACAAGGGAGCAAGAATAGCAAGAGACATGAATAATTTTAGAGCGAACTAAAAAAATATATATATATAAATAAATAACTGGTGCATATTTAACTGCCCCACCCCACAAAACACTGGTAACTAGTTTGTATTCCTCATACTACTTACAATGCACAGAGAGGATTATTTTTGGAAACCATAAACAAAGCTATACCAGCTTTCTTTGTTTATATATATATATATATATATATATATATATATATATATATATATATATCACCTGCAGCAAGCTCAAAATAAAATGTCAAAAAATGCATTTTGCACATTTTTCAATACAATTTCTTTTCTTGTCAATGCACGTAACCAAACATGTCTCTCTTAGTGATATAGATTGATCTGAAATTTTCACTATGATACTCAAATTTCACCTAATAATTGTGTTGGGCTACAGACATATTGGTCCATCCCCTCTCTCTCTCTGTATATCTATATATTACATACGAATGCACACTTCAATGGTATACACCCCTATGAAAAGTCACTTATTTGGCTATAGATATATGAAAAAAAAAAAAAAAAAAAAACAGGTAAAAATTTGTGAGAAACATTGATTGGAAAGAGGGCAATTACGATGAATAGATAAACACTGTAAGCAAGTGATGTTGATTGACAGGCAGCTGGTATCATTTGCCTGCTGCACATCCTCTCCATGCAAAAATATTGTACTAATTACACTCAGGTATCTGCTTAAAAGTACATGGCCCAGTTTAAACATTTGTCATCAATGCTTTAACATCAAAGACAAAAATGTCAACAAAAAAATTCCACATACAAATCAGATATTTTTTTGTTCTTTTTTAAAGAATTATTTTTGGCAGGTTTCGTCTGATAAGAAATTAAAAAAAAATCAAAGTGAAACAAAACAAATATTTCCAAATTGCTATTGAGAGAGAGAGAGAGAGAACTGATAGTTTTTTGGCAAAACAGGAGAAACACACACGAAATCATAAAAAAAAATGTCTGTCTAGATTTCTGAGAGGAATGATAATTTTTTATATATTAATCTGCATAATATCCATCATAAATGACATTATGTATAGATTAGCATTTCCAATTGTCAATGAGTTCAAGATGATGGCACCCGTCATGTTTGTGAGTTGAGAACAGAGGAGCATCCATCAACTGAAATCCTTTCAAAACACCCAAGTAAACATCATTTACATCTATATGTACATGATGGAGTGGGTATTTACATGATATGTACAATACTATAAGAGAAGATATATGCAATATACATTCATAAATATGTGTGTGTGTGTGTATATATATATATATAAAAAGACACACAATATACATGGTGCATTCAATAAGTTACCAGACTTTTTTGTATAAGCATTTAAAATTGTCGTAGACTCTTGAAAACTGAGTATGTGATTGCTATCCATCCTATGAGATGACTGACCAATTTTTATGATTTCAGCTTCAAATGAACAGCTACAGCAGCAATTGGAATGCACCCTTGCACAAATTAAGCATCTGTTTTTGAGTGGCATAAGAGATTTAAGGAAGGTAGGGAGCCTGTGAGTGATGATGAGAGGTGTGGGAGGAGTAAGGAAGTCAATACACCAGAGTTCATGGGCCAAAGGGTTAGGGTTACTATGTTGAGGTTTTAAGGGAGTTCAGGAAGAGATTCCAAGGGAAGAGGCCAGCACTTTTCAAATTGGGTCAGTGGTATTTCCACCAGGATAATGCCCCAGTCCACAACTCCATCCTTGTCACAGACTATTTGACCAAGATGGACATCAAGACAATTCGTCACCCTTCCTATAGTCCAGACTTTGTTCCCTGTGACTTTTGGTTATTCCCTAAGCTCAGAGGCTGTCGTTATGAGACAATTGAGGAGAAACACACACACACTATATATATATATATATATATATATATATATATATATATATATATATATATACATACAATATATATATATATATATACACACATACACATACAATATATATATATATATATATATATATATACACACACATACACACACAATATATATATATATATATATATATTATTGCTTCATCTTCGCAAATGATTAGTGTCACTTAATTCTCATAAAAGAGAAAAAATGAAGCATCTGCACATATGGGGATTAAAGTGACAAACACTTGTACAACACAAATACCACTCTCTTAATGATGTTGATTATACTCCAGTGATAAGATGAGGTAAGATAACCTGTACTCATGAATACCATGGGACATGAGTTTTCTTACTCACGATGGTACTCTACTAACTTGAGTGACTGTACTCTCCTGTTGACACTGCCATGTTCCTCCATGAGACCACAATACTCTTTTGCCATACTGTCATTTTGCTGACATATACCTTCAGAATAACTGCTACCTATAGAATAGCAAGATTTGTTATCATGGTTCACTCTCCTAGACCCATTGTGTTTTGAATTCAGAGTTTTTCCTTCTCCTAAATAGGTAGCCTGTCGAGGCAAGAGAGACAGTAGATCCTGCAATTTAATTAATAGCAGGGGATGGTGGAGAATTCATGGTTATTAGCTCCACAATAGTATATCTCACATGAATACCTATAGAGCCAAAAGTAATCTACCTAGATTTCACCAAAATGGATAATCAGGACAAATATATATATATATATATATATATACTTTCTTTAAAGAAAAAACCAAAGACCGGTTATTATAGGATTATAAATTTATTTCCATCCTGTTTTGTGTTTCTGATGTAAACCAAAAATACGAAGTAAAATACAACAGGACTTCTTCAGATCTTATGGATAAAATAAATCAAAATAGACATGGGTGTGGGTGTGTGTGTGTGTGTGAAGAGTTATCTCTTTGTTTTTTTAAACTTCCGTTTTTTTTATTTGCTTATTTATTTATTTTTATTTTTCTAATTTTACCGTCGGTTGGAATTATGGTAATTTAACTTTTTTATTTATTTTCTTTTTTTGTTAAGTTCGATAATTAATTTTTTTGTGTTTTGTTTATATAATAAATTTTTTGTAAGGGTAATATTAATACTTATATTAATTTCGAGTCTATTTCCTTATATATATATATATATATATATATATATATATATATAGGTAATACTGACAATGGAGGAAATTTTTTGCGATATTATTTTATGACATTGGAAAACATGATAATTATACCTTTTTAAGATAAAAGCCATAACCAGCCACAGAATTATACGTTGCAGAGTAATGAGAAAGGAAGGATTTCTTTAAAAATGCAAATATTTTTTTTATACAAGAAAAAAAAACCCCCAAAAATCATCTAATTAAAATTAAAAATGATATTTCAGTGTTCACACACACACACACACACATATATTTCCTAGACATATACATTAATATTTAAAAAAAACAAAAACAACAGATTTATATGATTTGAATTTCGTCGAAAATGAGGAATGGTTCGAAATCTCTCGATGAACTAACGGAACGTGGATTATGAACAATGTTTCTAATATCAGGTGACGTATTTTAAAGAAACGAACGCTGATTCATTGATCAAACAGACAATTTTTCTTGTCATAAACAGCCAACTTTTCTTGTTGTACAACTTTTCCAAATTTTTATATATTTTTACACTTTTTATACATCCATCTACACTTAACATCACTAATAAAACCCCCTCACAGTCCTGATGATGGTTCAGCAGAACCGAAACACTATGGTGTCGACTGACTTTGTTTCTCTATAAATCCCTACTTTCTATTTGGATTACTTGTCAATTTTTCTTCACACATATACACACACACACACACACTCTTTACTATATATCACATACAACTGTCCAAATAAAAGAATTTTTCTATTTTATTGTCTATTATCAAATGTGGGCTGTAGCAATGTCCATGCCATATAGACCAAATGTAACATTATTTCATAATGACGTTGAAAAAAACATTCCCTTTTAAGATAAAAATAATAACTAGCTACTGAATCATCCATTGCATTAAATTAAAAATCTACAATGGACTATAAATCTTTTACTCTTTACCTTGAATAATTGACCTTCATAATTTTAGTCAGAGTATACACTGCCAATCTTACCTATGAAGATGATATGTCTATAGTTTGTATGTATATAAGTAAGTAAAGTTGGCAACCATAGTCAAGGGTGATCCAAAGGCTCCCTTTTCAATAGCTACTACACCGAGGTGTAGGGAAGGGCACTACTCCTTCCACTTGACTGCTCCACTACCCTTGATCCATACCTTATAATGCTAAGCAAGGATTCATCAAGTACCATTTTTTGAGTCTTTGGCAAACACTCTAGACTGGTTCTATACAGGCTTTTAATACTATAAACAAATAATCTGTATAAGAAGTTCAACAGTTCATATCTTTAAGAAAAATGTTGGCTCTCATACACTGAGACTGATGGAAGAGTCCATCATCATCATATATATATATATTAGATTTATTATAATATTTATTAACAAACATTTTTTACTTATTTATAGGTAGTTGATAACGTGAATGAAATTAAATGCTCTTATTAGAGCATTTAATTTACATTATATATATTAACCTAAGTTTCACAACTGAAAATGGTTATTCTTATTAAAGAACAACAATCTTATTAATTAAAGGCTTATTACTATTTATTAGTATTAAATTATTTAGTTGATGATAAATAAATAAACAAACATTATATAAGTATCATCAATAAATAAGTACAGCATCTATCTTTGCTTTTTTTTTTTTTTTTTTTTTTTTTTTTTACTCAACCGAAGAGAAACACTTTAACCAAAGATATAAAAATGTAACAGTCCAAAAATAAGTACATCCCTTCAAATATATTTATGTTATTTGATTTTTGGCTTTATAGTTTCAATATTGTAGAGTGTGGTAATAAATAATATCGAATGATCTCAGTTTTGATTGCATAATTTTTTGCTAGAGATCATAAAATCTTGGTATCTTGGGTTTATAAGAAAATTATCTTTTGATATTAAAAAAACAAAACAAAAGAAAAACCCTGTTATGGGTCAGTGGTTTTATGGCATATCAATCCCTGTGTTAATTGACATGAAAAACATAATTTTTAAATTATGGTTTTCAATTATATATGGTACAAAAATATAACTTCACAATCATTTTAAACAGGTAAACACTTCATAGTTGCAATATCAGTATTTAAAGAGCTAACATATTGATATAGATCAAAATTATTTCAAACAAATTTATTTGACTCATAGATGAGACTTGAACAGGTACTACCATTCTGAGTCATTGAATCTGGGAGTAATGGCAATGAAGGGTTGACATAAATGGAAAGAGAATAGATTTATGCCTTTTCCAAGGGCATTAGCACAAAGTGAAATACAAACAGATTTAACCAGGATTTGAACTCAGATCACCAAGTCTATTTCCAGTGACAATAAACATACCATATGCACCTCTGTGTGTGTGTGTGTGTATATATATATATATATATATATATATATATATATATATATATATACACATACACAAACACACTTCCCTATTGAGTTCTCTGGTGAAGAAGTAATTGTGTTGCCATTAGCATCTATTGCAAGCCTCTTCGTAGATGAATTGAGGTATCGGCAACCGTTGAACGGATGTATGTAAACAATAGTAATTGTGATTCATAAACGTTTAAAATTTACTTCACAGCTAATGTCTCCTCGTGGCTGAATGGTTAGAAGCTTTGGCTTGGCGTTTGAGTCAACCCGGTTTTGATCCCAGCTACGGAAAGTTACTGTCTAGCCACACTGATGAGTTCTGATAGAATGAAACAGATCTGTTTGTGGATGACTATATATATATATATAAACATGTGGGATTAAATAATAAAGACACATTTTGTCCATATAATTTTATTAAGATTCTCTCAAGTTTACCGACAAGGATCCTAATAAAATTATAAAGACAAAAGGTGTTT
>CAUZXS010002030.1:65000-87500 GCA_963585895.1 Sepioteuthis lessoniana
ATTTTAATAAAATGGCACCCAAGAAACAGTGTTGCAGCATTGGGAAATATGTACATAGTTTAATGTTTACTTAAGTAGCTAAAGTGTTTTTGGTCTTTTCAGGCTATTAACACTGTGAATCAAGAAAGGAATTCTTTTAAAATCTAAAAAGAAATCTATTTAAAAAATATTTTTCGCAAAAATTAACAAAGAATTTTGAATTAAATAAATATATTTCTCTATAAACAAGGCAAGTTTTTAAGTGAAATACAGCTGGTTTTGAATTTAGAATTTTCCTTTTCTTAGACTGATTGCTGTACCAAGGCTAAAGAGCAGAGTCTGCCCTAATATTTACTCACACATGCAAGGAAAAGTTATGGATTCATGCCTTTCTCAAGGTACGGAAGGTTAAAGTGAAGTGAAATGCAAACAACTTCATCTAGGATTTGAACTCAATTTCATTTCCTCAAATGATAACCATTATGCCATTAACAACTTTTATATTTTGTGTTTATATTTACTCAAGCCTTCTGCAATAGATTGAATGTGACACAAGGTCGATTTTTTAGTGAAATTCAACTGACTTTGATTCAGTTGCCATACCTAAACTAAATAACTTAGTCTCTCCTACTATTTACCCATAATATCTGCAATTATAAAACATTGAAGCACAAAGCATCACTCTGCACTTGATTACCAATAAAACATGCTAAAATACTTTAAAAGAGATCATGACTTCACTTCTTGAGATGTTCAGAACATCTAGTACACACTATCTTAATTTCCATTCTCTAATATTTTCTTGCTGACCACAGTTCTGTGTACAATTAATATCATGGTATGTATTTACCCAAACCTTCCGACTCAGGGTGGATGTGACACAAAGTCAGTTTTTAAGTGAAATACAACTGGCTGGGATTCAGTGGCTGTACACAAACTAAATAAATCAATCTGCTCAACTATTTACCAATAACTGAGAAAGGATAAGAGAAAAAAAAAAAAAGGAGTCATGCCTTGATCCTCATTAGGTGCCTGCCCACACGCACACACTTTCGGCAAACAAAGCTTAGCATATAACTCACCACAGAATAATGGCTACCAAGCTATTCTACTTAACTATTATCGTTGTGTAGTGAGATCATTCATCACTGGGTGCCTTGAGTTTTTGGTTTGGTTTGGATTTATAGCATATCAACCATTGTAGGTTATTTAATGCCAAATCCGTTATATATATATATATATATATATATATATATATATATATTGATTAAATGATTCCTAAACACATTTTGTAGATAACATTTTTAAACAAGTTTGAACTCGTATTTTTATACATGGTTAAGTTGTTTTACCAATTTCTACCTTATATGAATAATTATATTTACTAATAATCATTTGTTTGCACACAGTCAAATGTCTTCAAGTACCTCCACTTAACACTCACAATTCAATAAAATGCCAGTCATTTGTTTAAACATAAATAAGTGATCAAACAGTTCTATTTCAAACAATTCAGTTTAGCATAAGTCATTTGTTTGCATTCAGTTTAAATGTCAAGGTACACAATTTAGATATTGAACAGTTCTATTCAACCCATAGATAGGACCCTATCAAGTGCTGCCACTCCAAACCAGAGGGGACCTGAGAGCAAAGTTCCAACATTACTGGAGCCTCACTATCAGACTGTTTAGTGTCATATCCAGGACACTCATTGAGGGAGTCTTAGCCCTCTGTAGAGATGCAGTCGATGTATTCTACAGCCCCAGCCGACTAGGCCAGGGTGCCTTGGGCCAGACCTTTTTGTTGAAAGAAATGAAATGCAAACAGTTTTAATAAGTATTTGAACTTGTCTCGCTAAGTTTATTACCAACAATAATAGGAGGTGCCCGTGGTGTAATGGTTATCGTCGTAGGAAATGGATACGACAACACGAGTTCAAATCCTGGACGAGACTGATTGCATTTCACATAGCACTAATACCCTTGTGAAAGGTATGAATCCAATTATTCTCCCTCCAGCTATGGGTAAATAGTAGGACAGACTGGGTTCTTCAGCCTTGGTGAGGTAACTAGTCGAGGAGAAGGAAAACTTTGAATTCAAACCTGTTAAACTCTGCTTAAAAATTGACCTTGTGTCATATCCTGCCCAAGCGGAGGGGTTGGGTAAATATGATTACCAACAATAATAATTATTCCATGCATAAAAACATCACTTTTTCTCCTGTAATAGTTCCATTTGTATTTTGTCTCCATTTCAATGGTTAGAGTGTTCACCAATGGCCTGGGATGCTACCTTGCTTAACACTACCTTGATGCTACCTTGCTTAACACTCAGCATTATAAGGTAAGGATCAAGAGTAAAGTGGAGCAATCCAAAGAAAGGAGTAGTGCCCTCCCCTACACCTCAATGTAGTAGCTATCAAAAAGTGAGCCTTTGGCTCACCCTCGACTAAGGTATTTTGTCTATGAAATTCACATGTATAATTGAATTATTACAGGTAAAGAAAGTAGCATTTTTTTTTACTATAACAAGCAAAAATATGTACCTCCCACAAGTATTTAAGTTTACATGCAATAAAATATTATATAGGTATACCTTGAGTTAAGTCATTCTCAACTATATGTTACTTGTCAAAAAACATATGGAACAATAAAAATCAAGTTAAAGTCATTTTATTTGACTTAAAATCTGCCACAAATATTGAAGTCATAATATCACTAGAAAAGTGTTAAAAGCACATGAAATTATATTACTGTACAATAAATAAGTATAAAAGTTGAAAAGGTTATATTAATTGCTCGATCTTTTGGAATCAGTCAAACAACTGTATTTATGTCTGTGATGTAAATATTGGTAAATTTAACATAAATTAGTTTATTTTCTACTATTGCAAAGCGATTTTAATAACTGTATTTGTTATTTAACTTTACAAAATTATTTCATTTTATAATATCTTAGAGCAAACCACATTCACAAATAAAGAGTCCACGATGTACTGTAAAGATCACCAAATTGTAAACATCTACATTTACAAGTATGTACATTCATGTATTCATAAATTTAGATTACTTTTTTTCTGTACTATATTAAAAACTAAAATTTATTTGTTTGTAAGGTTAAAATAGATTTTTATTGACCATATATTATGAAAAATGCATTTATAAATAGAATATAGAACTAGGAATTGATATTTGTGATTTAGCCAAGTGACAAGTAAATTTGACTTGACTTAAGTCGGTTTTTTGACTCAAGTCGCCTCTTCTGGAATGAATTACCGATGTAAGTTGAGGTATACCTGTATTAAATTAGAAAGGCTCAAAGTAAATAAGACTGCATTTAAAAAAAGATTACAATTATTTTCATTCTGATTAATTTTTATATAAAATTATACATAGAACTGATTTCAATACATTTGAGAATAAAACAATACAAAAAAATCAATAACACTAAGTAATTATATATTGTACCTAGTTTTTTTTAAAAAAACCATTATGCAAATTATCTACACCATATACTATGTAAACCTTTTATTTCTAATTGATATGTAACAGACATTTCAAAATTTTGGTTGGTTTGGTTTGGTTTCTTTGATTTAATGGCATATCAACCTTTGTGGGTTATTTAATGCCAAATCCATCCTTCTAGAAGAACAGTAGTGGTACTATTTAACTCATAGCTGGGAGGATAAGGGGGTTCATACCTTTCCTAAGGGTATTTGTCCGAAAGTGAACGTAATAGCGCGACTGGAGTTCAAACTTGTGTGCTACGATTTCGCAGACCATCGCTTTAACCATTACACCACGGGGACACCCCCTGCAAAATTTTAAATGCATTAATAACTTCTCGGGGTCTGCCTAGTGTTCACTTCTTTGCAGGGCTGAGTTGATATTGGAGTGCACCAGGTGCCAGATTAAAGGGAATGCTGAAAAAACAAGCATTTTTCAAAATAACTATGCAGGAGTCTCAATTTTTGTGTGGTTCCCCAAGTATAAAAGGATCTTAGGTTGCATCCTGGTTTGGTGGGAAGTCATTAAAATACCCATTAATTACGTGGGCTGTTTTGAGGCAAATCTAACTCGGCTAGACTTTAATAGAGACATCATTAATAAATCAGATGTGCATTAAGATTAAATAATGGATTATTTGATAATCATTGAGAATATAACAGAAAAAGCTAAGAGATTTGTGACGTTGGTGGTGACAGTTTCAGTTTTACATAGACAAACAGACATATAATCTCTGTAATAAAAAGATTTATAAGATCAATAAGACAATTTCAAAATATCCCTTAAGCGATAAATGTATGAAAAGACTTTGCTGAAATAACAAATAACTTGGGAACAACAAATTTGAGGTCATCAAGTTTTATTTGCAGTCTTTTATTGTTCATGTCTTTAATATATGCTCATCACAAAGAATATCAACATAGCTCTGAGAAAACTAAACTCTGTCATTGGTTACTCAAGTGCACAACAAAACTAAGAACCCCCCCCCAAAAAAAACATTACTCATTAAGTCAATAATTAGCCTAATTAATAAGTATGTGACCCTTTTTTAATTAGGTTCTCATTAAGAGATGAAAGAAATAAGAAATGCAGATAATGCACTTCTGCAGAAATAAGAAAAAGAATCACATACTCAAATCTTTGATTCATAATCAGCAAAATTGCAAACGGTGTCTCTGTTTTTAGTTCCAATTGAAAAAAAAAAAAAAAGATTTTTTTTTTTTTTTTTTTCTAATCGATGAAATTTATCTTCAACTCGTTCTTAATCTGACAAACAGCCCAGTCAGCTGGGGTTGTAGAATACAAAGATTGCATCTTTACAGTGGGATAAGACCCCTCACCCAATGAGTGTCTTGGATATGACACTAAGCAATCTGATGGTGAGGCTCCAATTCCAGAACATTGGAGAATATAGAGTACTCTTTCATTACCATTACTCCAAAGTCCACTATGACCTTAAGTGGTAGCACCTGTTAGAGCTCCACTATGAGTCAAATAGAAATATCTAATCATTTTCTATTCTTGAAACCATTTAACTATGTGTAAACAAATTACTGGTAATAAATTGAATTATAAGAATTACATAGCAATGCTTGAAACCATTTAACTGTGTGCAAACAAATGACCTCTGGCACAATTAAAAAATGTTACCTACAAACTATATGTTAACAAATCATACTTAATAAAGAGGATTTGGCATTAAATAACATACAAGGGTTGATATGCCATAAAAAACAAACAACCTAACATAACCAGAGAAAGAAATTCATCAGCTGCCAGCTTTTCATCCCTATCAAACTGACAACATCAAATCAAGGTTATCAAGTCACTCTCAGGTTTCTCCATTTGCAATGTTTTGCTAATGATAAACATTTGAAATCAAGATCCTTCAACAGTACTCAGGTGAAGTCAACGTCCTAAAATATGCTGACTGTATCTCCAGCAGAAGTGTAAGACACACCCCACTACCACAAGAAAGTGGTCTCCTATGTATAACACTAAACTGCATTTGATGGTGAGGCTCTAGTTCTGGAGATGTGAGGAGTATGCAGTAACCCTTCAATGCTTTTAATCTCAGGTCCACTCTGACCAGCAGTGGTAATACCTGTTAGGGTCCCATCTATAAGTCAAATAAATCTGTTTAAAAATTATTCCTATCCAATAAAAATACTTGATACTATATAACTGTAAATGATTTGTATTAAGAAAAGTTACTTGAAGCTATAATTATTTACTAAGGATTATTATTAATTACTTGAAACCATATAACAGAACAAACAAATGACTTATTAAATAGAATTAATTACTTGAAACCACAAAACTGTGTGCAAATAATTTGCATTAGATAGGAATACTTGATATATAAATGTGTGCAAAATTTTTTTTAAATAACTACACAAAAATACAAATTTACATGATCCCAATTCCCAAACCTCTAGGTATAAAATACTCCAAGACAAATTGACAAGCCATTAAAATCAATCAAACAGATGAAGTCTTAACATAGAACTACTAACCACATTAAAGCAGCTGTACATCCTATTCCTAATGTTGGTTTGGTTTGGTTTGGTTTCTTTGTTTAATGGCATATCAACTTTCGTGGGTTATTTAACACCAACTCCATCCTTATAGAAGAACAGTAATAGTATCATCTAAGTCATAGCTGGGATGGATAGGGGGAGGGTATCATACTTTTTCTAAGGGTATTAGTCTAAAAGTAAATGAAATAAATTGACATTATTGCTGAGTTACGTGAACAAGTATACTAATTTCAAAGGACCATCGTTTAGAGAGAAGATGGCTCCTTCCGGATTAAAATACATGCACTCCATTTTGTTTATATTCACATGGAGGCCGATTCCTATTCCTGCTTGCTCCAGGCTATGCAGCAGGGATTTGGCTTAGGTACAGGAACTGCACAAGAATGCTACAAGCTATACTGAACAAATCCTGGAAGCAAAACCCTACAAAACAACAGCTGTACGATCACTTACCTCCCATCTCTAAAACCATCCAAATAAGACGAACAAGACATGCACGACATTGCTGGAGAAGAAGGGATGAAATTGTAAGGGATATTCTATGGACCCTTTCACATGGTCATGCCAGTGTTGGTCGACCAGCAAGAACTTACCTACAACAGCTCTGTATGGACACAAGATGCAGTTTGGAAGACCAGCAGGGAGTGAGGGATTATAGGGATGGATAGAAAGAGGGAATCAGGGAAATCCATGCTAGCAGCACAACTTGATGATAATTGATAGTCTAATGGTTACTGAGCAAGGGTAGCAGACTATTTTTAGTAGGGTTGATCCACATTGGGAGCTTAATACTTCTGACCTTGTGCCAAACTAAGCTAAACTTAAATGACAACTATTGAGAACTATGTTATATCGACTTTTTGACTTTTACTCATATCTTCTATTATAGCCAGAGCCCTTGTGTCACCTTTCTGTATCTCATTCATGGTCCTGTTTTTTTGCTGTCACCACAACTGTCTTAGTTCTTCTTTGATCAAAGAACAACAACACAAACACCATTCTTACACAGAACGTTTTATTTTATAATATCCATTTTAACTGCAAATGAGAGCACAGTTGGAACACAACCATTTCATTCAAAAGTTCCTCTACAAGTGATTAATTCATTCCTAAATTCTAAACTTAAAGAAACTCCCCACTTTGGTCATGTTACTGAGATAATTCAATCAGAGTCATGATCACAGATTGACTCAGCTGGGATTCTTGAATACATAGATTGCATCTCTGCAGAGGGGGTAAGAATCAATCATCCTGGATATGACACTAAATCTGATGATGTGGATCCTGTCCTGGAGCTCTTGGGAATTGTCATTATTCCCAGGTCCACTCTGACACAGAGTAGTAGTACCTGTTAGAGTCCCACTGATGAGTCAACTAGAACTGTTTAACCATTTAACAGTGTGCAAACAAATGACGTTCAATTGAATTGTTAGTATTACATAGCAATACATGAAACCATTCAACTGCGTACAAACAAATGAGCTCTTGCTTGTTTAAAATGGTACGTACAAACTATTCATTTACAAATCATATATTTGAGATAGATATGTAAAAACAGGATTTAGCATTAAATAAATGATATGCCACAAAACTCAACCAACCAATTAAACTGACCTTAGGTTCAATAGCTTTCAATCATACCAATAGACCCACAGTGTTTTACCGCACATTTAATGGCTTAGAACCTAATTTGAATACTATACTGCATGCCAAAAATAAATCTCACTAATATATGATGTAACAAACTAAAGTTTGATTTTATTTGTAGCTATGTATTATATGCAGGAGGCACTTATAACATTTTACTTTGCGCTAATGCTCTTGGTAAAAACACGAATCCATCTCTTCTCCTGTCAGCTCTGAATAATTTAAACAGCTGTACTTCACTTAGAAATTGACCTTGTGTTACATCCTGCCTTTGGCATAGGTGTTAGGTAAATACATACATTATATACAATGCCATTTCGGCACCTCACATGGTGTAATGGTTAGCAAGTTAGTTTATCAGTCACTGGTTAGTGAGTTTGATTCTCAAGGGCTGCTCCAAACTTCTAGCCTGTCGCTACAACTAAGCTGAGCCTAATAAATCACCATGTTATCTATTTTTAGTTTATTTATATGATTCCACCATGAAAAAGACAAAGGAAAAAAAAAAAATTAATCAGTTTAAATGTTTTTGGGAAAGGAAATACCATATTTGATGGTTTATAAGACACAGAAATTTGGCCAGGCATTTTAAATAAATAAATAAATAAATAAGTTTAAAACATGAAGGTCAGGTGAAGGAGTGAAGAATGAAGAGAGAAGGGAAAAAAAACAAAACAAAAACCAATAGCGCAACACCGAAGAGAGAGAGGGAATCTGTGACTGGAACTCAGTTACTTGCTGAACCCTCCTCTGGGCAATGCCGTATCCAATCGTTTTTCGTATTATTCACTGACGACACCGTCTTCGATATTACTCTCTATACCTTGAAAGCAAAAGAGTTCTGCCCCAACCCTCACTACACCCTTTTTTAATAGTTGGGAAAGCATGTTGGTCACATGCGGTCAATATGCATAAATATTGCTGTTCCAGCACATACTTGTTTTCTCCTTATATTAAACAAAGACGAGCTCTTTTATGGTAGCAATAAGGTAAGTCATTACTGTTTTCATTATCTGATTCAAGTTCCTGACTGTCACATCTGCGACAAGGATTTTCACCCAACATTTGTAGCCTTCCTCACTATCAGGTCATTTTTAAAGTTTCATAGGTATTCAGACTTTGTTTACATTTGCTTTTCAGATATGATTGTCGTTTAATTTAAGGGCCACTTCAACTTGAGAACTACACTAGCCAGTAACCAAAAGCTGACTCTTGACTTTATAAGACATAGGGTAATTTTCTGAGACTTGTTTTTGAGAAAAAAAGTGGCTTATATAAACTATCAAATACAATAATACCCACTCCAATACCCACTAAAAATTATTTGATTATTTTCGATTTCAGGAGTAGCTGTTATATATTGTAAGAAATTTCTGTTGTCTATCCCATTGGTGTAGTGGGTAGAGTGTTTGCCAATGGTCCAGGTGGCTGGGGTTCAATCCTAGGTTGAATCATCCCAAAGTCTCAAAACAGTGGTACTTGATACTTCTTTGCTTAACACTCAGCATTATAAAGTATGGATCAAGGGTAAGTGGGAGAAATCTAAGGAAAATAGTAGTGTCCCCACTAACACCTCAGTGTAGAAGCTATTGTAAAGGGAGCCTTCAGGTCGCCCTCAGCAATGATCAGTAAACTTACTTATATAACAATTGAAAATAATAGGTAAGGAGGTACACAGTTCATACAATGATTGACCTGAAAAGACAAGATATTTTTTTTGGCAGATGTGATGTCACATAAATATTTCAATCTCGTCCAAATGCTTAAACCTCGTCATAACTTGTCCAACTGTTTTCCCAAAATTACTTTTGAGTAAATTTTATGCTGCAAAGTGTTAAAGAGTACTATGATGTGTTTGTCTAATGGATTAAGCTTAATGTAGTGATTAACCATCTAATCATAATCCTTGAATGAATAAAGTGTCTCAAACTAATCCATATTTGCATATTGGCCATGAGTTGTACTGGTTCAGCGAGACAGTTTCCCAACAATTTTATCTTTTCTTCAAACACTAAAATTTTGATTAGATTTATATCTATTAGAACTTAGCAACCATAGCCTTTTGTCAGACTTGTTTTTTTTTTTCTCCATTATTTGTGTATAAGGAAGCACACTTAACATAATCATTATTGTTGTAGGATACGGAATCAGCAACTCAAATTCAAATCCTCGAAGGGGTTGTTTGCATTTCATTTTGTGTTAATGCCCTTCAGAGAGATATGAATCATTCTCTTCTTTTCACATCTATGTTTATGCAGAAATGCAGACTGAGTTTTTTAACCTTGTTACAGCAACAAATCTAGGAGAAGGAAAACTCTGAATTCAAACTAGCTATACTCTGCTTAAAAGTAGACCTTGTGTTGGATAATTACATGTGTGTGTAGAGGATAGATTGTAAGACTTACCAAAGTGGTAGGAATCGTTCTGCAAATCCAGAAGGCAGCCTAACCAAGACTCCTGCTCATCTACGTTTTCAGCCACAACAGAAAAGCAGTCATCTTTGGTGAACAGTGAAATGGCATGTTTGTGTTTTGGGTCCATTTTCTTGTTGATGTTAAAGCATCCAGCCAACTCAATGCTGCGTTTACATCCAGCCCCGGTACGATATTTCTTCTCAGAATCATAATATTCTAATCGAGCAGGGCCAGAATTGCTACATCCTCGTAGCACAAAGAATTTCTTCTTCATTGTCTGTAAATAAAAAAAAGAAAAACAGGCATGACTGGGTGGGAAAAATGATCCACTGGGAATTGTGCATGAGACTGAAGCTGGGCTATAGTTAAAATATGCTATATACACAAGCTAGAATCTAGTTTTTATTAACAAAAGGACTTGTCAACTCATGGATTTTGCCATTCTAGTAGATCCCTTGAGTAAGAATTAAAGGAAAGTAAAAACCTGGCCAAATGCCAGAGAGCTGAAGAAATTATGGAACATGAAGGTGACGGTGATACCAATTGTAGTTGGAGCTCTTGGAACAGTCCCAAAGAAACTAAAAAAAATGAGTGAGGGAACTGGAAATCATTGGAAGAATTGATACTATTCAACCCATAGAACAGCTACTAGTCCTGAAGACCTGAGGGGACTCACTGTCACTTGGACGGACTCAGGGTTTGGTTTGGTGGTTTAATGGCATATCAACCCTTGTAGGTTATTTAATGCCAAAGCTATTCTCCTAGAAGAACAGTAGTGGTACTATTTAACCCATAGCTGGGAGGATAAGGGGGTTCATACCTTTCCCAAGGGTATTTGCCCAAAAGTGAACATAATAGTGTGACTGGAGTACGAACTCACTTACTACGATTTCGCAGTCCGTCGGTTTAACCATCACACCATGAGGATACCCTCAGACAGACTCAAGTGAAAACCACCAGTTACTACATTATTTCTTACAGCTGATAAGATCATCTATAAAGTACTCCTATTGATTTAGTATATACATTTTTTTTCTTATGTTAAAATCTACAAGTTAGTAAAATACTTTAATAAAAAAGATAGTTTCATTTCCATTTATCTTAAGTACTAATGGCCTAATGAGAAATCCTGACTACAAAACCAATCTATCAACAGAGCTGTCAGTCCCCATCAACTTCCATGTTTTTAGGGTAGGAAGACAAGAAGGGAATTTTAATCCAACCCTCCCAGAAACTTTCAAAGTACATGCCTCTACCTATACATGTAAAGTGAAGCTTCAATTTTTCAAAAATTATTTAGAAGAAGACCCCCCCCCTAGAATCTTGAAAGAAAATGCCAAACATTTTTTTGATAACATTTGAGCAAACAATAGACAAGATAGTAAAGAATTAGGAAGTTAGCCATTTTGTCTGTCAATTGGCAAAATGGTGTTACAGAGGATTTTTCATTACAGAATGGAATTTAGAACATCTTGAAATGATGCACAGAGAGAAAAACAAAAATGAAGAAATTTTTTTATCCTTGTTTTATTTTTCCACTGACTGACAAGGCAGGTGCTGGGCAGAGCTGAACAAGAGGGGGTGGGGTTCAGCACATGGATCAACTACCCTTTCCCCCTACAATACATATTTTTTTTTTTTTTTTTTTTTTTAAATTCAATTTTTTTTAAACCAGTAAAAGGGTGACTAGCTCAACTCTGTATTCCTTTTTTTGCTTTTTGGCCAATTTTTTTTTCTTTTGAAAGATACTTTTATTGTCATTTATACTGCTATTATTATTATTATTATCATCATTATTATTTCCCACGTTCTTTTTTCATTATTAGCTTTATTTCTACTACTACTACCACCATCACCACTTTATCATCATGATCATCTCAAAGAATGTTGGTTCCAATTATTTATATCATTATTGGTCCAATCATTAGTATTACTTCTGAAGTCTGTGGATGGTGATGATAATTACCACCCAAAGTATTTTTTCTATCATTTTTATTCTTTTAAAATAAAGGTTTTATTATTGTTACTGTTATTACTACTACTCTTAAATAGTGGAATTATTATCATAACTATTATTATCATTAATAATATTATTGAGGTCATTTCATCATCATCAATCATTACAGTCATTACTGATATTGTCATTTTTACTATCATCATTATCAATTATGAATACTATCATTATTATTGTTATTACAACTATTATTATTATTATTATTGTCATTATTATTTAATACTACCACTACAGATGAGCTCCTCTCTTTTATTCTGATTGTAATCTCCCTAACATCCCACACCATTTGTTCTTGATCCCTCTCCTCCACTACCCCCACACAGGAGAATTGTTTTTTTATTAATGAGCTATGGAACCTCCAGCCTTTCATGAAGTACATTCTAATCTTTTGGAGAAAAAATAAACAAAGAGGGAGGAAGGGAGTCTCTAAATTGTTCCACAGTTGCTGGCAAAGAAAAATTCAAAGAGAAAATCATGTCACTGGCACCATCACATGGAATTCCCTAGCACTGATTTGTGAATGGGGGAGAAGAAAGGTGTTCAAAGGAGGGTAGAGAGAGAGAGAAAGGAGAATTAGAAAGGGTGGAAAGGCAATAGAAAGGAGGTGATAAGATTATAAGGATAAGATTGAGGAGAGAGAGAAGTGGGGAGGCAGAAGTTGGCAAGCTATACTCCTCCTTCTCTCATAGCTATTGCCTTGGTTCATTCACTTAATTTCCCTTCCACCCAAGTTTGATCAGGTTTATGGAGAGAGAAAGGAGAGTAAGAATGGAGAGAAAGAGGGGGTGAATAAAGTAGAGAGAAAAAAGAGGGAAAACAAAAAGTGGAGAGAAAAATGAAGTAGAAAGGAAAAAAGGGAAATGAGAGAGAGAGAGAGAGAGAGAGAGAGAGAGAGAGAGAAACAAGTGGCAGGAAAAACAGAAGTGAAAACTAAAGTGGAGAGAAAGAGGAAAACAAGAGTGAAGAAAACAAGTATGGAGAGAAAGGAGAAGAAAGTGGAAAGAAAAAAAGTAGATATAGTTGTGTAAAAAGTAAATCTTTTTAAAATGTATCCACCAAGCTGCTTTCTTAGGCCTTCTTGTCATTAACTTAAGTAAATCTTTACTGATCAGCACAAATTTCCACAATCTAACACGCTTTATTCTTATCCCAAAGAACACATAAAACATCACCACCAACTTCCAATAGGCACATTCTCTAATTCATCTTTGAAGTAACTCCATTATTGTGTGTATATCTCTCACACATGTATGTGTATAATTGAGTAACGTTTCCACTACCCACTTTTAAGAGCACATTATCTGTAGGTGTGTTGATTCAACCAAATGCAGATCAAGATATACATATTTGTACAGGTGCAACTTTTAGTCCTAGTCAAGCAACCATGTAGGCGCAGTACATGTGCACTTATCAATGTAAATACTTCAAAAATATGTTTACATCCACAAACAAATATACAGGTACTTTGTCATGGTGCAACTGTTAACAAATTAGTTTAGCTAATCATCAATGGTGCAATCTCTATCAAGTGACCCACACTTGTAGCCTTGTGCTTCTAAGCATATATATCAGGGATGGAAGGGGGGGGGAAACCTTTTCATGTTTGAAGGCTACATTGAAATTCATTGTTAACCAAGGCTGCACTCCATTCAATAAATGTTTACTGTTTACAAATAAAAATTAGAAAAAAAAAACTCTCCAAAAAAGGAGTGTCCTGAAAATGACACTAAACTGCAATTGACAGTGAAACTCTAGTTCAACAGTGTGAAGTATGTCTTCATTGCCATTATTCCCAGGTCTACTGTGCCCTGGAGTGGTAATACCTGTTGGGGTCCCATCTATGGGTCAAATAGATCTAGTTAAAAATTATTTGTATTTGATAAGGCTGTAAGCGAAAGAAAAAAAGAAAACCAGTTAAGAAACAACTATACAAAAGAATGTGATTCCCTAACCTCTAGGGACAAAATAACTCAAACAGATTGACAAGCCTTTAAAAACAAACTAACAACTTTAAATTTAATAAATAGATATTGATGGAAAGTAATACTAACATTCTAATAGCATTTTGAGAGAAAGCATTAGGTTCTGAAGTTAAGGTACACAATTCTAATGGTTTTTGGCTGATCTGATCTTGCCTGATAAGGTTATTGCAATTAAAGCTACTCATTGTGGCTTGAGTTGCAAGAACCTAAACAGTTCTAGGGTGACTTGATCAAGCCTGATTGTTAAGGTTCTTGCAATTAGAGTTATTTATTGTGGCTTGGGTTGCAAGAACCTTAATGGTTCTAGGCTGACCTGATCTTGCCTAATTGTTAAGGTTCTTGCAACCCAAGCCACAAGCTGATTGGTCATGTAATATATGCACCACAAACTACCATGTAACAAAATATTGCAAAACTTTATTCACCTAGGTATTAAAAATGATATTCAAACTAAGTCACTGATTAAAAATTTAAAAGAAAAAAAAAAATCAAAACTATTCAAATTATATTTTGACATTATTATATTGTTAAAATGTATAAAGAGTAACATGTTCAATTCTCAAACTGCAACGCTCAATAGAATTTCTATTGGTACTAAGATAAGCCCAGGCAGTTTTGCTAATAATTTCTTTATTAATAAGATAACGCATGCAAATGTGGCATGGAATGCTTACAGCAGAGTGTGTTTACTTGAATGTAGTTTGCAGTGGGGCAAACATTCTTAAGAAATTACACACAGCGAAGAATTGAAGAATTCTGACAAGTTGAAAACAATGGCACAAATACCAGCAGTCTTCACAGAATGTAGCAGACAATTGCAGAAAGGAAGGAAAAGAAAAGTGAAACAAAGCAAGAATGAGTATGTTCAGATTGGAATGAATGAGCAAATGAATGAATGAATGAAAAAGAAAGAAACATGCAATATCACAATCACCTTAATACACTACTCTCGTTAAATGCAAATCAATAAAAATTTATCCCACCCTCCATAGAGAGATAAACAAGTTGGGAACAGTAGTGGAGTAATGTTGGATGAGAAAAAGCAAGAGAGAGAGAGAGATAGTAAGAGGAAAAGATTAAGGAGGTGAATGCTGGAAAAGATTAGAAAGAGAAAGTAGAAAATAACAGAGAGAGAGAGAAAAGAGAAACAGGAAAGTGACAGAGAAGCAAGAAGAAAAGAGAGAAATAAGAAGAAAAGAGACAAGAAACAAAGCAAAAGAGAGACAGATTAACAGGAAACAGAGAAAGGGAAGAGAGAGAGAGAGAAAGAAGAAATAGAAGTGGTTAAGAGGGAAGCGAGAGAGAGAGAGAGAGAGAGAGAGATTTCAAGTATGACTACTTTCTTGAAAATGCCTTGAGATGACTGTAAAGAGATGAAGTGGAAGAGGAGCCAAGAGACAAGGCTGCTGACACATCAGTGGAATGTGCCATGTGCATGAAGATAGGGGATGTTGGAAGAGGAAAGCAGGGGGAGGGGAGGCACAAAGAAAAAGAGGAAGAAGATTAGGGTAGGAAGAGGGGTGGACAGAATATTCCATGGAAAACATTGAAGAAGAAGAAGAAAATAGTCACACTGCATTTGTTGACATTCAATGGAGAAAATCACATCATGGGACATCATATAATAAAGTAAAAGCTTATGAGACTACACAAATAGCACACACATATATATATATATATATATATATATATATATATATATATGACTTGAAACCCTTACCCTAAATGGACTCCAGAAACTAAACCACTCCAAAAACATCACATTCTTATTAATATGGTTTGGTTTGGTTTCTTTGTTTAATGGCATATCAACCTTTGTAGGTTATTTAATGCCAAAGCCATTCTCCTAGAAGAACAGTAATGGTACTATTTAACCCATAGCTGGGAGGATAAGGAGGTTCATACCTTTCCCAAGGGTATTTGCCCAAAAGTGAACGTAATAGTGTGACTGGAGTACGAACTCGCTTACTACGATTCAGCAGTCCATCACTTTAACCATTATACCACAAGCAGACCCACCCTTATTAATATGGTAAAAAATTCCTAACTTTTTAGTTTTAAGTTTTAGAGTTTACATTTCATTCAGAAGTGAAGCTAATTTTATGGCATTCATAAGTTTTTCAGTCTTGAAGTGTGAATATTCATGAAATAAATATCTTCCAATGAAGGCTGAAGGGCAAAATTAGCTGAGATAAAGAAATTTATATATATTTACCCAACCCCTCTCCATACAAGCAAGATGCAATACAATATAAATTTTTTAAACAAAGGAAATCTCTGAATTCAAACCTGTTAGGTTTGAATTCAGAGATTTCCTTTGTCTAGACCATACCAAGATTAAAGAATCCAACTGCCCTACTAATTACCCACAGCTGAAAGGGAAAATAGTTGGATTCATACTTTTTCCAAGGATATTAGTGCTATATGAAATACAAACAGCCTTGTTCAGGATTTGAACACTGGTCAGAGTCCATTTCCTAAAACAATAACTATTATATCATCGGCACTTCCATATATATATATATATATATATATATATATATATATATAAAATAAACAATAGAATAGACATAAGTATTGTTAGAAAGTTTTATATATATGCATACACACACATAACAGAATATGGGATGAGTTTATAGGTTAGATCTGAATTTTTGCAAAACAATGGCACTTTCTAGGACAGTTATCTTTAGCCAAAAAAATGTGACAGGAGTTTGAATCCCAAAAACTTACACTTGATATAAAAATAATCAAATAAATAGATTCTATTACTGCTAATAGCGTTATGTTCTAAAAGGTATGTGATGTAATTAGCATTTTAAAATATTTCTTTATTTTTCAAAAAGGTTAACATATTTGCTGTAGATTTTGTTTAAAAATTTAGAACCCTTACAAGATTTAAGAAATTATTTTAAATTTTCACAAATCATGTTTGTGTGCAATTTAGAAAATTGTTTCTTTTTTTTAAATTCTTATTTTCAATTTCACTTTTATATTTAAAAAAAAGAAAAAAGGTATTTTAAAGAGGAAACATTGCCTACACATGTGTGTACATACATACATACATAAATATCATATAAACTTAATGAGTTTGGTTTAGTCTACAACAAAGTAACAAGTGTGATGAATTCAGTGAGAATCAAATTCACTACAATAATAATAGTCTCTAAAGATAACTTAATAACTACTCCACAGTAATATATATGCACACACACTATGTGTAGCAGTCTTTCATTTAAGTATGTTTGATTTTGGTAAATTCATCTACCAATTCCAGCCTGAAACCAACACGCTTATCAAAAAACTTGAAAGGAGTTTAATAAAATGTATCTTTATTATTTAATCAAACATGCTTAAATATACACGCTATGTAAACATTATACATACAAATTTGCACCTTTCACACAAATATATACATCTATATGTGAATATGAAATGTTTAGTCAAGCAGAGAAAGTTGATACACACACAAGTTTAAAATAATATACATTTTCATGATTTATTGATATAAATACAAACAGTAATGCTTCAATTAAAATCAAAGCATCTTCAATGATAAAGTTTTTATGCATCACTGCACTTATTTTGACATTACTGATGCAGACAGAACATCCAAAGATAGATATACAGTCTGTACTTACATATGAAACAGAGAGGCATAATTAATATAAATTGAACAACACAGACATGTCAGATGTGGACCAAAGAGTCTAACATTTAAGTTTATCATATTTACCAACCCCTCCGCTTGGGCAGGATATGACACAAAGTCAATTTTTAAGCGGAGTTTAACAGGTTTGAATTCAGAGTTTTCCTTCTCCTAGACTAGTTGCCTCAACAAGGCTGAAGAACCTAGTCTGTCCTACTATTACCCATAGCTGGAGGGAGAATAAATGGATTCATACCTTTCCCAAGGGTATTAGTGCTATGTAAAATGCAATCAGTCTCGTCCAGGATTTGAACTTGTGTTGCAGTGTCCATTTCCTATGACGATAACCATTACACGACGGACACATTTAAGTTTATTATCTGTCTACAGAGTATTTAGTTGTTTAGATTTGAAAAAAGGGGTTGAGCACTGTAAAATTTTGCTCACTTCTAATAAATATAGAAATACACTTAGGTCTTCAAAATTCCATTAATCTACAGGCATACACAGATATATATTTGTATAGTTTTTTTCCTTAATATTAAAATTAAAAATATATCTCCACAAGATCTCATATTAGTTCAGTTGTGTGTTATAGATTGTTGACTTGAATTACAATTGAAAAAAAGATTTAAAAAAAAAAAAAAAAAAAAAGAAAAAACAAAACAAAAAAAATACAAAACTAAAAGATGAAATAAAATATGGTGCTTGTAAAGAATACAGCCCAGCATTGAAATTTACATTCATTTTATTTCACCTTAAAAAGTATATATGAGTATATGTATTTACCCAACCCATCTATGATGGGCAGGATGTGACACTAGATCAATTTTTAAGCCAAGTACAGCTAAGTTCGATTTCAGTTTTCCTTCTTTAAGACTGGTTGCCATATCAAGGCCAAAGAACAAGTCTAACCTACTATCTACCCATAGCTGGAGATAAACAAAACCCTGCCCTTCATAAGCGCATTAGCATGAAGTGAAAAGTGAAAAGCAAACAGCCTTGTCCAAAATTTGAGTCGCCAAGTCCATTTCCTCTCATTGTGCAATGAGTGTAGATACACAAAGTTGTCTACCATAGTTTGGTTAATGAGCTTGTCTCAAAAGATAAGTCTAACAATTTGGAAACTACACACCTGAACTGATGTCATCATTTAACCAAGACTTTTTAGAAGCACTATTACAGATGGATTTCAAGTGTGTGTGAGAGAGAGAGAGAGAGGGGGTGGTGAGGTTCCCTGTCAAAGGAGGTAATGAGTGTCTTACTGCCTGGGTGGGTTGTTATGAGAGGGCGGCTTACTCAAATTCTCACCCACTTTTCTCTCTACTCCATCAAATATTATGGCATATGAGAGATAACACATTTTTGCCAAGATATCTGGCAATAAGACAGCATTTACAAAGGAATGGATTCATGCCTTTCACAGGAAACTTGGGCTTTATTTGATGATTTTGTAACCAAGATGCTACATGGTACCTTTGTTATGCATTTGTGAGTTGAACATGAACCAATATTAGAAAGATATTCATATAAAGAGATATGGAAAAATTCTTGAACCAACCAAATAAAAAGGAACAGATTTTTATATTAAAAAAAAATTCTTTTTCTTTAAATTATTATTGAATTTTTTGGAAGGTAGACAGAAATGTAAAAAAATGCACATTGAACTGCATAATGAATATATATAATTAGTATATTTCAGGGCTTTAAATCATTCACAAAACTAGTCAGTTTTTCATAGACAAAAGAAACATACTATATAAGCATGTTTGATTAAATAATAAAAACATTTTGTCTATATAATTTTATTAAGATCCTTTCAAGTTTCCTGACAAGTGTCTTGGTTTTTGGTTGGAATTGGTAGATGGATTTACCAAAATTATCCTGAGCATTTCCAAACCTTTCATAGGCTATCATCAGGTGTTGTTTGTATGTGTAAAGAGTGTTTTCCTTAAAAAGTTTTTGGGTTTTTTATAACATTGCAAAATTATGTAAATGCAAAGATGGATAAAATTGAGATGCCGATGATATTGAACAAATTTAAAATAGAACAATATCAACGGAAATAAAATATTATCAAGAAAAATAAAATATTAAAAAAAGAAAAAAAAAAAAAGGACTAAAGGCATTTCAAAGCATTGTTGCTATTTTCAGAGTTAATTCTATTAATTCTAGTTTTTTTTTTGTTGTTTTTTTATATGTAGGGCTTCTAGGATTTGTAGTCATAGTTTATTAAGAGCATTTTGCTAAATTCATCAACCAAGTTCAACCTAATACCAAGAAACTTGAAAGGATCTTAAAATTATATAGAAACAAAATGTGTCTTTATCATTTAATCAAACATGCTTAAATGAAAGACTGCTGCCCAACTATGCACACACACACACACTATATATATATATATATATATATATATATATATATATATATATATATATATATATATATATATATATATATATATATATATATATATATATATATATATTACACACACACACACCCAGCCCATTGGCATAGTGGGTAGAGTGTTTGCCAATGATTCAGGAGACCAGGGTTCAATCTCAGGTCAAGTTATATCAAAAACTCAAAAATGGTGCATAATGCCTTCTTGCTTAACATTCAGCATTATAAAAATATAGATCAAGGGTAAGTGGAGCTCTCCTCTACACCCTGATGTAGTAGCTATTGAAAAGGGCCAACTTACTTCATATATATATATATATATATTTGATATGAGACACTGCATGCCGAATGCGTAGAAAAGGGTTGGATATGCCATGTGATTCTTATTGAGGTCAGTTGTCGTCATTTTCTTGGACACTCAGTCATTTCGTTTCTTTCAAAAATAAGAATCACTGGTCACAGTTTGAAAGTTGCTTCATATCATCTTCAGACCATGGTGCAATATGCATCAAGTTGGATTTGGTCGAAAGCGAAAAGTCTTCAGCATGAATGAAATGCATCCGGAACCACCATTCCCATGTGATTACATAACATCAAGAAACGGTTACTGTAAGCGTGTAATGAAATCAACAGCCAAAAGTAAACATGTTTTTAAAAATCACAAACTGCACTAAAAATGAAGATGAATGTACAATATAATCTCTGCTTTTAGTTGATCTGGCATATACAATTCTTTTAAATACCCTGTCTGGTGGCAAAAGCTGCTTGGTAGTGTCTGGAGTGGCAGTACCAGCTTGAGCTACAGAATCTGTGTTATCACTCCTGGTTGGCGGCTGATGAGGGCAGGGTATGGCACATGCTTTCACAGTGTATGATGAAAAGAAAAAAAAAAGTTTGTTGAATTGCCCAAAATTGTTGTGCATAAACAACCATTTCTTCCTACAGCCAATAAATTTCAGAGGAATCAGCTATATAACATAACAAAGGTAGCAATATTTTCAAAAGACAGCTAACTTGATTATTTTCCTTTAAAAATAAAAAAAAATCATCACTAAAAAGAAAAGAAAATTATAATAGAAAGAATAATCAAATTGTTTTTAAGTAAGTGATTATTTTGTTGATAGTTTTTATAATTATTCTGTATCAACCTTCACCTTCCAGTGAACTAGTTACGTTAGCCTTATTGAAATCAAATTAACCATCTAAAAAATAAACAAAATTATTCTTGTAATATTTACCTCCCAAACTAAACTTTGTTTAGTATACAATAAGGCCACAAATGGCCTTGGGTTAAATAATAAATATGTTGTTTCAGTCAGTTTAATTATCCAGGTCTTAGTTCTGCATAAAATTGTCTCCCCAAAACAACTACTTCTTCCTACCTCAAATAAGTTTCAGAGGAGCCTGCTATATAACTTGACAAAAGGTTGCAATTTTTTTTTCAAGATAACTTAGATTTTATTCACAAAATTGAATCTTCAATTTCTCAATGCATTTCTTTTTTTTATTATTGTAAGGTTATTTATTCTTGTTAGGCATGCGTTGTTATTGATTCACTTAATTTATAAAATAAAAATCAACAATGATTTATTTTGAGACTGTTATTTATAGTTTAAATTCATTTAAATATCATGGATGCATTCTGCAAAGTTTTCACAGGTGCAGACATCAAATAGCATTCAGCCTAGAAAATAGCAAGTTAAATATATTTAATAACTAATATATAAACTTATAAATCAAAATATAATGTGCCATGTTAGAAACATTTAAAAAAAAAAAAAAAAGGAAAAAAAAAAAATTAGAAAAAAATGAAGACATTAAAATTTCTCTAAATTCAAAAGTACTAACATTAATTTTACCCTTGAAAATGATTAATGGCTGAAACCATTTGGGGAAAAAATTGTGACAAGATGCAAAGACAGATGAAAAGTGAGTAGTAATATTTCTTCCTTTCCTCTTTCAATTTCTCTCCCCTTTTTTAGATTCTTCCATGTACATTCCCTTGAATCTCAGATTGTGTCTGTGGACTTGCAGACCTGTGCCTGAGATTTTACAAATGGAATCAACAGTGTATGAAAACAACACCAGTTACACAAAAATCAAAAGATATCAGAATATAAATTAAATGCATCAGCAAATTTAAAGGAAAATTCTTGATATCTGTAGTTACAACTGAGGTGTAATAGAAATTAGAAATTCAACTATAATGATATTACACAGTACCCTTCATTTAATCAAACCTGTTTAAATGAGGGACTGCTGCCCAATTATGCATATTTCAAATTACATGATTATGCAGCTTATGAGGATACTACCACTCCGAAGTATCATTGTAGACTCGGGAAAAGACAAATTAGCAATAG